>CAUHTR010000257.1:0-158143 GCA_959609185.1 Schmidtea polychroa
GTAAAATTGCCTCAAAATCGGCATATATCACAAATGGCGGGGTGATTGTCTTGGAGTAATCTTTAAATAATAAATTTTTATCTTTATGTAGTGTGTATAGAGTTGTTCCTATCTGGTTTTTTATGCATAAGGGACATGAATATCAAATGCATTTTTATGTCTAAATCCATTAAGACAATGGGGGCACCAGTTAACTTTAATTCTAACGCTGCATTCACTGCTAGAGTGACAATTCATTAGTCTTTGTAAGTTAAAAACTGCGGTATAATGGAAATTATCACCGTCTTCCAATAAAAGTAAGTATATGGGTTCACCACCTATAGATCGGTGAATAATATCTAATTGAGGATGATGTGGAATATAATTATCGTCAATTACATTTTTAGAAGGCTTAGCTAGGTTCTTTTTATAAATTAAAACATTTATTGATAAATTTAAATCACTATTTTTCCTTTCAAATTTAGGGATATCACATAATTTCATTGGACAATCACTTAAAGGGTCAAAATTCAGTTCACCTAAATAATTTTCATAGGAATTAACTCTATTTCTATTTATATGTACAACATTGCGTTTTAAAAGTGCTAAAATACTATATATAAACACATATCGTCGGTGTTTTTGACGTTTACTATTGCTTTTTAGAATTTAAAGCTGATGGGGTGGGGATATAACTATGTCCAGCTAACCTATTCATAAGGGTAAATTTTGTTAATATAAAATCTATCTCTTTGATTTTAACCACCCGCCATCCGCTACCCAAATATGTGAACTTTTCAATTTTATTATTTAATCTAGTGATACCCTCTACTAGAAAATTATCTGAAAAAACCTCTGCATTATTAGAGAAAAAATTATCTCTAATTTCCCCATCTTTTTCGAATTGGATTAAAACGGTGAATTGTATTTTAACTGTGCCCATACCTTTGATTTCGGCAATTAATTTATTTGTCATCTTATTTGTAATGAAAACTTGTACCAAGTTATCTTTTTCGACATTAAATCGTAAATTTTTTCGTGCAGCCTTAAAATCTATCTCAATTTCAGGTTCGTCTTCAATGTCGATCGAACCGCCTATCTTATTATTTACTGAACCACCTATTTGATCTATTTTAGTAATTTTAGAGGGAACACAATACCTAAAACTAACAGCAGGCTGTTTATTATTTAGAATATTATTTATTTTAGTATTTAGATTAGTATTATTTACATTATTATTTACAGTTTCCTCATCTGATTCGAATTTAGCCACTAATTTGTTCAACTTCTGTCGCATTTCTCAAAATTCCTTTTCCATTTTGTCTTGAAATTCATCTCTCTGCGCATATGTCATATTACTGGTATTTGGCATATCTTCTTGGAACCTAATCGATTTCTTTAATATAGGTCTGCTAAATCTTTCTGAGTTCCTTGGGAATGATCACGCCATATGACCGTATCCCTTGCACGAATGGCATTGTATTTGTCCATTGGTACTCACTTTGTCCCTTTGTTGTGAAGGTGACGTTGACGATGATTTTGATCTAGTGAAACAGTTTCTGCTAATATGCCCTAACTTTCCGCATCGATAGCATTCGACATCACTGTTGATCCTTTTGTTATCTGTGAATCTCTTGTCAGGGCTGGGATTTTTCCCATATTTGAACCAACATTGATTTGAGTAGTGTCCGGAATTTTTGCAATGTTCGCACTGAGGGTTGTTTACCTGTCCATTTGATTGCAAGTTCATGGCTGATCTACTGGCTTGAAATCTATTATTTGGTCTCAAAATTGGACTACTGATTTTGTTTATTTTCTTTTCATCCCATGGTGCTCTCACAGGAGTAATTGACCGCTCACGTCTCTCCACATTAACTCCAAAAGCATCTGATCTTTTCGCACTTTTTAAATTCAGCTCTATCTTCATGGCTTTCTTCAAGAGCTCATCGAAATTGGAAAAATCCACATAACATAGGGCCTTTTTGATTTCGGAGTGGACTCCGGTTATAAACTGATCTTCCAATAACTCTTTAACCTGCTTGGCCATATCTACTTGATCTGGTTTGACTTCAAAGGCTTTATCTGCTAAAGTGGTCAGATGATAAGCAAACTCACTGACCGATTCATCTGAACCTTGAACTCGATTATAGAATTTCTGTCTCATGATTCTTTTGATATCTCCACCAACCAGTGTCGGTGCCATTGCATCCTTCAATTTGGTCCAATCATTACCAACGTTTCGTTTATCTACTTGTTGCCAGGCTTCCCTTGCTGCACCCTTCAAATAGAGTGGAAATCTCTGAACCATAATGGCTTGTGTCCATCCGTATGCTGAGGCATACATATAATAATCTCCCATGAAATCTACGAATTCAACAGGGTCTCCTCCATATTGATTGACTGGTAATTTTTGGCAACTTGCAAGATCAATCATCTCTCGATTGAGAGGCATAACAGCATTATCATTTGCCATTTGGACTTGTTTTTGACTTCTGAAGTTGTATCGATTCACTTTGAGCTAAACTTCAAACGTTAAACAATAATTTAAATTTACTTTACAAATTCCTTTAAATCTTCCAATAATAGCCTTTAATATCTATCTCGTCAGCACTATTTTCCAAAATATTTTCCACTAATTTTCAATAATTCTCAGCCGACCTTCAATTACTTCCGTAATGTTTTTCCAAATATTTTTGCAATAACTTTCAATAATTCTCCGTCGACTTTCGATCGTAAAAGATACTGGTGTGCTTTAATGCTTTTATTTGAATGATTATTTAGGCAAATTTGTTGTTTAAGGCATTCATTGGTAATTTTTTGTCGATGGTTTTATTAAATATTCAAGTATATTTTTACCATTTTTTTGTGAATTTCTATCATTTTTATAAATTTCTATTATTTTTAATAATTTTTATCATTTTAGTGAATTTCATGTTGATTTCATGTTGATTTTCATGTTGAAATGTCTGGAAATGAGTTTGGCGTTAGTGAGATTGTGGGATGGATAGAACAAGAATACTGACATTGATGATGGAAAAGAAAGTTCAAAATGTCACGTTATTAAATTTTACCCTTTTCCGCAATGAAAATCTATTTGCTGGAGTTGAATTTTAACTAAACTTTATTACTAAATGATGAAACTAAAAATGTCATAAACTTTAAAAATAATTTTTGATTTATGCATATATTATAAATGAGCATTAAAATTTTTAAAATTTTAGATTCTCTATTATGATTTTATCTTTCAATTTTTCAAAATTACATATCTATTTTAATATTTAAACGGTTTTGTTTTAATTCTCATTATATGGCAAATGTTTATATATAAAAATAATTAATTTCAATTATAAATACAATTTTATATAAATATATATATATATAAATTTATTTATATATAAATATATTTATTTGATTTTATTTGTAGATGCTGTAGTCATTATTTATGGATATAAGAAGAATTCCTATTTTATCCTTGTCATCAACCATCAGTATGACGGATTTTATGAGTGAGCTTCCTTTACCTATTCCAAATTCTGATTCATTGAATCAGTCTTTGTGGTATAGCCAAGATGTATTTAATGAGGCTTGTAAAATATTAAATTCAAATAACAATTTAATTTTCGAATCCATTTCGATAGCTTTATCAAGTACATCTACTGATGAAATGTAGATTTATTTCAAATTTCAATATATTTTACTTGATAATTATAGAGTCCTTAAAGATACTGTTGAAAGTAATGCTATTATTAATATGAGTGCAGTTCCCTCCGTTTTTCGTCAAATGGTTCTTGGCGATTTTGACAAATTTAAAAATAAAATTGGTTTTCAAGATTTTTTTATTAAAGAAACTAAAGTAGCTGTTAATAAAATTTCAGATTCTGCATATAAAGGTAAATCATTAATTTTGCTGATATTGGTTTTCAAATTATTTTTGATTGTATTATAGAGTTATATTATAATTATTAATTTCCACTTTGAATTGAGATAATTTATATATTTTTCAACCAAAAATGTTGTGTTGACTATTAGTCTATTTGAAATACAACAAGTTCATTAGATTTAGCAAAACTAATTTGAGTCTATTAAATTCCTAATTAACTCATTTACATTGAAAATGCTATTTAAAGTGAAAGAAAAATTTTCAAAGTTTTTTGAATTTTTTATTCTGCCTTTAAAAGAAAATCAACATTTTCTTTAATTTTACTATGAAGGTTGGAAATCTCTTCTGTGACAATGGTTTCCAACCTTATATTACCTGCTACCTGATGTGAAAACTTAAAACACAGTTTCTTTACTGTATTTTTTATACAATATTTTTGTATTGCAATCTTTGAACGATACCTATTTTTAGTTAAAAGTTAAAATATTATTCATTTAAGATTCCATTTATCTATCAATTATTAAATTAGCATTATTTTCTCAGCATTACGTCTTTAATAGTAAATCATTATTAAATTATTAGTGAACAAATTATTAATGGAGCAACGAACGTCGTTTTATGTTTTCCCCAACTAAATATCGGTTCAAAAGAGAATGTTTATCAAAAATCTGTATTTAGAAAATTTCAAAACTTTTACATTTAATCATATAATTATAATTTTAGAAAAAAATGAAAAATTACCTAAAAAGAAAAAGAAAAAACGTAAAGAAGTGACTGTCGTCAAAGAAAATCCAATAAAGAGTGAATCAGAAGCATATAGCATATCACATAAATCCAATGGTCTGTGTTTTTCATTTAAGAAAATTAAGCCACCCGAAGATGATAAAATATCAACCGATCTATCCCATCAAGCTAGTCTTCCAAATAATCCAACTGTTGAAGATTCATTAAATTCTAATTTTAATTCATCAGCTGAAATTAGCCAGATAAAAACAACCCCAAAAGTAAATGCTGAATATGAAGCCCCAGATTCAACTAAGACGGTGATAAATAATATATCTAAAGAAGAGGCATTTAACAACAACAATAATAATAATAATAATAATAATAATAATAATAATAAACATATCACAATTGAATCCAAGTCAAATAAAGAGAATATTACAATTATAAAAGAAGACAAAAGTTTAATGAAATCGGTAATACAGCACTGTAATGTAGAAGAAAATTATTTTGTCAGCATTACGGGGTTGAATAATTCTACAGACGTCTTTAATAGTAAATCAATTTTCGAATCAGATGTTACGAGTCTTCACGCAATCGATTCACAGAATGCTAAAGAAGATTTCCTTGATAGCTCTGGTTTCAAATCGAATCCTCATTCAGATAGTCTTTCAACGCAGGAATTGCAATTGAATGATTCCAGTGTCAAAACTAATATCTTAGGAATAGACTATAACCGATCTGATTTGGTTAACAATTCACCTTTTCACGATGATAGCCAATCTTATCAACAAAACAATCAGCATTTCGGATTAGCCGCCTATTTAACCAAAACTACAAATTCTAATAATACAAATAATAACAATTCGGTGAATAACACAGATAATCAACCGGGTTCTTGTTTATCAGCTGGCCAGAACAGTTTTGATAATTATGATCTTAAAAACAGTGATGCTTCTATTTCTGAATCTGCGAATCCAAACGGTCCCAATTCAGCATTCAGTGAAGTTGATGGACAAGATAGAAAATTTGAAAAAAGAAGTAAAAAAATTATTTTATAATTTACAATTTTATTAGATTTAAGAATAAAATTTTCATTCTTTGTGATTTGTGTTATTATCATAATATAAATTTATGCATCCAATTATTTACTGTTGTCAATTGAGGTCGAGGAAGAAATAAGGAATTGGAAAATTTGAAACGATGGCAAATTAAAGATAAAGGAATGCCGCATTCTGACGACATTTTGGATTCAGCGACTGTTGGTCCAGGGGAAAGAGTTAAAAAGCGAACACGGCAATGTGTAAAAAAGTAATTTCTTTAATGTATCAATATTTTGAAAGATTTTTAAAATAATCTTCCATTTTCTAATATAAAATACATTTTGAAACTTTTCTACTCATTAAAATGAAACAAATATTCGGCTAAATTAGGATTACTAATATTTTTAGAAATGAGCGAGAAGATTGTTCATCGATGAGTGAGCATTCCTATCATACTACAGATATTTCCCCAGTTGGCCTAGAAACTACTCAAATTAATCATGTAATTCTTAAAAGATTTTTTTCTATAAATGCATTAAATTGATTTCTGGCCAATAAAGTCTGAATCTTCACTCGATGATGAAAATAGATTGTCTCCAGCAGTAACTCAGTCTTCTCCATTTGAATCCAATTCTGAAACATTCAATAACTTGCCTTTAAAAGATGATGCTCAAGTTAAATCGACAATCGAGATGCTTACAGTTGATTTAAATTTTAATTCAACTGATATTGCATCAAGTATTGCTTCCGTGACACCGGATGAAGATCTCCCAGAGATTGTCAATAATCAGATTAAACCTAAAATTAAAGGAAAGAGTAATGATTATTTTAATATTGAAATATATATTCAATATATTTTGATTCAGAAATTCCAAGTAAAATCGAAATTAAATTATCCGGGAAATCACAGACAACTGATTGTTTCAATGCTAATGTCATTCAAGGACCTTTACCCGTTGAAATAACAGGAGACATTTCCGATGAGTCTAGTGATGACTCATCAAGTAATTTTTCAACTAAATGTAAATCGAAAAATACATTAAAAACCAATAAAAGAAATAAAAAAGTTAAAAATTCCTACATTAGTAAGTTATTTATTTTTTGTTACATAAAATAAAATATTTGTTATTATCATACGAATTTTTCCAGAAAATTGCCACTAAATGATGACTAATATTAGTTGTTTTTTATTTTTACAATTCTAGTTTGAGAATATTTTATTAAATGTCAATTTAGTATTTCTGTTTTTAATCATTATGTAAATTTATTAAATTTTCACTTTCTATATAAATAATTTTTGTTCAACCTATCAAATTTTGAGGTAATATTTTTACAAAAACTTTCTATTTTAACACTAGATTTACGGGTGTTGATTATATATTTATTTTTACTGAAGTGAGCCATTTTGACTCGAACAACGAAATTGAAGCTTTTTTCAAAAAAAATTGTTTCAACTGAATTATAAAATAAAAACCTTTTTTAATAAAAATTTTATGGAAAACATTTTTTACATATTTTTGAAATACATTTCCCGCAAACATTTTGATTGAATTCCTGCGAAATTCCTGAACTTGAAAATTCTTACGTACGTCAACACCATCAATTTTTGAGATGGGAACGGAAGTGTTCTGGAAATCGTCTTTTGAGTTTTCTCTTAGCTCTTCGGCTAATTGAAAAATAAAATCCTTTATTGAAATCGTTACTTGGCTCGTCTCTATATAGAATCCAAGACGTTATAGAAAACTTGTAGAGGCCATCTATGAGAGCCTGCTTTAACGCTATATTTTCTGGTCATCTGGTCAAGTATATTCACGCAATACTTGGTGCTATTATAAAATTCTACTGTTTCCGGAATAAGTTTTTTATTTTTTTTAATTAATATATTTTTATGTTTTGAGGTTAGCAGTAGAACTTTTTTATTGGGCTTGCTTTTGTAAATAGTTAAAGTACAATTTTCAGATTTATAAAGTTTTGTTGAAAACCTTTACATTTTATCTTTCTTAGATTTAGCAATTTTTGGTAATTCTCTTCGTTTGGACGTATAGTGTCAACCAAAGTTCTTTGCAAATAACTTTTTTGTTAGTGAAAGGCTTGTGAAAAAATTGTCTGTTGTGATATTTCGTCCACAACCTAAATATGGTTCTGCAAGCTTAGTTACTACACATTCGCACAGTGGAATGCTCGTATCGCAAGATTCATCCATACCCAAGTATGGGAATCCATTTATAAGATACTTGCTTCTAACATTGGATACAAGCCAAAATTTGAGGCCAAAGTTATCGGGCTTGTTGTGTAAATCGGCATCTAGCTTTACTGGGAAACAATTGCTCATCGATTGTAAGGTTTGCGGCTGGTTTGTAACAAGCCTATTTTCAATAATTTTTTTCCATACTTTTGAAATTAATGCAAATTGGTCGGTTTTCACTCTTTTACTGCGTTCGTTTTTTTATCAAAACGTATCAATATGTCCATGAATCTATCATTTGACATTGTTTTGGAGAAAAAATCGGCCCCCATTTCGTAGACCACAAATATGAACATTTTAAGTTTTAACATATAAAATTGCTAAAAAAACCCATATTTTTGATTTTGTAACTGTCCATTCCTTATTCAAGATTCTACGAGCTTCAAGTTCGGTGCATGATTTTATATAGGCCATTATGCATTCGTCAATGATGAATTTGAAAGCACTGCTTACCGAACCGAACCGAGCATAATATGCCTTTTAGCATCGGCAGTTAGACTCGATACTTCTTTCTGGCAATCTATGTTTTCCATAAAGTCTCGTCAGCAGCTTTTTCTGTTGAAATCGTCATAGGGAGTTATATCAATATCATCTAATTCACTTTTGGTCTCGGAATCAGAAATAATCCGCGCACTTTTTTTTGCTGAGAACTTTACAGCTAAAAACTTCATCTTCACTTTCGGTTTCAAAATCAGAAATAATTCTCGCTCTTTTTTGCCAGGAGCTATATAACTCGAAATTTCAGTGCTAATAACTTAGATTTTGTCATTAATTGTTATCGAATTTGATATGGAACCTCAAATGTGTGATATTTTTTATAATTTGTTTTATGTTCAATTTATTGCAGCTACTTCATAATTATTAACGGGTTAATTGATTGTTTAATATTCTTGACTATAGCTTATTTAGATTATTTTTTTTCTTAATAGAAGTACCGTGATTATGGTATAAATAAAGCATCAACAAATGTTAGAAATATGATTTTGTATAAATCCTCTGTTTCGCAATTTCACATTCATGCGTTCTTTGAGGGTTCTACACAAATTCAGTTTTTTCGATAATGGGTGAAGTTTTTGTTATTAAATGAACATAAAAATTCACACGATTTACAATCAGTATAATTTTGTTTTTTATAAAACATTTATTAATTTTTCATTAATATTTTTTTGTTATTGCATTTCTTTTACCGTCTTCTATTAATGATAACAAACAGTAATTAAATTTCCAGTAAAAAATTTGGTTATCCTTATCTTTACATATATTAAAACTTTTTTAATAATCATTTGAAGTTATCATTTTAATTATATTATTAGGACAAGATAATATTCGATCATAAATGATGAGTTTAACTAATTTATAATAATTTGTTTATAGTTTAGTTTGATGTTAAATGATAACGAATAAAATATAACTTTATTTGTTTTTTTCTCAATGTATCAAATTTTGATTAATACTTCTTGTTTAGAAATATTAATTCTAAATCACCATTAAAAGAATATTATATTATGCATATTTTTAGAGCCGACTTTGAATAGTGAATCACGATTTCATCATTTATTTTCCAATAAAGAAGAAAAAGTTTTATCCCGAGAAAGAATCTTTCGTGCAACACAATACAAAAAAATCATGAATCCTATCGTTATTTTGAGTCCCTTGCCCGACAATATAGGATATCACAATCTTGATTCACCACTATCTAGCAACACTCCATCAACATTACCATTTACTGGTGATCCTGATTTGGATTTACTAACCAACGAAGCTGAATTAAATCAATATAATTCCAGTATTTCGAAGCATTCGGAAAATATTAAATCTCAATTTTTTAATTTCCTTGATTCCTTATTAAAAGATGTAGAAGAACTGGATTTGTTGAACATTGCTAGCAATCATAAAAAATCCAGTATTATGGAATCATTTGGATATAGTGAAGATGATGCAAAATTATCACCGAATAACTTAAATTTGCTCAATAGTTATGTCGATAAAATGAAGAACTACAATATAATGAATCAAGTCCCAGTTGGTAAACTTGTAAGGTTGCTCACGTTGTTATTGGTCAATATGAATAGTTTTATTAAAGTGGTAAGAATAATTATTATAATTCGAAAGTAATATGAAAATAAAGTGTTTAATTAATTAACATTTTTGCCAAATTAAATTTTTTTAAAAATAAGAATTTATTTTTTTTAATACAAAAATTATATTTTTATTTAATTAATATTTATATTAATTAAATTTTTTATTTAAAAAGTACATCTTGAAATATCTTATATTTTTAGATAAATATAAAATTGATAAGAAATTATTTTAAAATGAATTTTATTATTCCCGAATGGTCAGTAAAATGTTTAATCTTTTTTCTTAATAGGTAAAATTTTAGCAAAAAAAATTTTCCAAAAATTTGTTTTTACTGATTTTGGTCCTGCAAAAGGATCAAAATGATCGTCATTTATCTATAAAAGAATGAAAAAACATATTCATTATTAATAACAATTCTATATTTATACCGTATTAAAATTAAGGAGAAAATTATTAAATAGCTTTTCAATAACTAATTTTGGTTCTAAAGCTATTTATATTGAACAAAGTATTTTTTAGCCAAATGATTCGAAGAAGAAAATTCAAAAAATGTTACAAGAGCAATTAATCAATTGTTTAGATGCCAGTTTAATTGCTTTGTCAATTATGATTTCTCCTGATATGCCTAGAGCTGTGTTTCTTGAAGATGTTATTGAACAAGCTTGTGACTTATTTAGAACTGTCATGAGGCATATTATTTATCCGATTTATGATAACAATAGTAAATGTCTGCCAAACCCCAGTGATGTTCTTTTAAACATAATTTCTAATCTTGTTGTCAATAAAAGTATGATTATTTCCATTTTAAAATGATCCAATATTATACACTTGGAAACATTTAAATCTAGTTTTTCAAATTTTAATGTTTAGACCAATCAAATTTTCTATCCAAAATATATCCTCGCATACAATGTGGAATTAACTGTCTAGCAGAGTTAATGCATCAACAGCCAAGTCGATTGACAGATGAAGCTGTTTTAAAATTAACCTCTTTGGCAATATCTTCATTATCTGTTAATATCGAAGAAATACAGTTTTCAATCATTCCATTACTCGCTGCAGTGTTTAGTCAATATGAAAGTCACCGGAAGTCCATAATTGGTGAATTGCTGTCAATTATGACTCATCCTCAAGGCAAAAAAATTATAAAAAATTACAAGTATAATATTGGAATTAAATTTAGCATTTATAATATATTTTTAGAATTAATTCCAAAGAAGAAATACAAACAATTTCTGCCGTGATAGTTATTTTATTTCAATCAGTTGTTCAAAAACCTAAATCAAATAAGAAATCTCATTCCTTAAAACAATCTTCAGCCGATTCTGCTATTGAGCAAAGCGTTATTTCAACTTTTAATTCATCTTACAGAATAATGCAAATCTTTGTCCATACATTCTTTAAAAAGTAAAAATTATGTAAATTCATATTTAAAGTTAAAGTACAACCTATTTTTATAAAATTTTTGGATTATAATGCTGTTATTCATTATTGACATTGACATTATTGATAAAAAAAATTGCTAAGTTAACATTATATTAGACTTTAATCTTTAAAAAATTAGACTTTAATTTTAATTTATTTTATGTTTAGTTAAATTGTTATTTTTTATTTTACCATTAAATTTCTTTCAACTTATATATATTTATATATATTTTTAATCATATATATATTTTGGTAAAACATCAAAAATTTTTAATTCTTTTTTAAATCCCAAAGTTCGAATTTTTTTCTATGAAATTTAAATAAAATATTAAAATACTGTTAATGAAAAATAAGTACAAAATTTATTGTATGACATTTAATATTCATCTCTTTCTGCATTATATATTATATACTTTAAAAACAATACTTATCTATTTGATATATGCTTGTTGCAAAATAATATTCCGTCTTAAATTTTAGTTTTTTTAAAATAATTTCAAATAAAAAATTCATAAATGTCCAAATGTACTTTTAAATATCAACAGGAAACAGCAATATTTCATTTATATTAAAAACTACAATGTAAATTATTTTTAAAGTCTATATTAACTTCACTTTGTATATATGTTTGAATGTTTCCATGAGCAACGCAAATCTTGTGACGGCAAATAAAACTACTTTCCATGATCAAATCGAGCTGAAATTTGGCAGATAGATTCGTCGTCGAGAACAGTGCATTCTTTCAAAATTTCAGATCGATCTATATTTTTTTGAAAATTTTCAATTTTATTAATAATTTCAAAAATAAAAATTTCTTTTTTTTGTTAATAATTTCTTGATATTGTTAATAAATAGTATTTAGCAGGCATATTGAAATATTAATTTAGCAGGCATATTGAAATATTAATTTTGGGAGAATGTAAAAGAGTGATATAGAGTTTTAAAAATTATGTTTTTATTACGGTTAGGTTTTTTAGTGTTAAACTAATTTCATTCTATTAAAAATTATTATATGAAGTTATTTTTTAATTTTTTTTTAATTATTTTTAATTTTTAATTATTTTTTAATTTATTTTTTAATCAAACATAATTTGTAATAATTATCGAATTATAATTATATCGAATATTTTATACAGTGTAATTTTCATAATTTTATTATTGAAGTACCGTATTTTAGCGATTATAGTGCGCACTTTTTTTGTGTATTTTTTTCTAAAATACCGATGCGCATTATATAAGACAGGTAAAAATTCGCTAAAATACGGTATTTTTCAAACTTTTTTCCGAATCGAGCGCGAAATTTAGGTGCGCACTATATTCGCTAAAATACGGTAATTAAATATTCAATTATTTGCATGAAACTAGGAGAAATAAAATAAATAAGGACTTGACTTGTTTAAAAGATTTGTTCAAAATACTTTGATTTTTTCTCATTACATTAAATAATTTTTATGTTATAATTAACTATCATTTAACATGTTAAATTTTCAACGTATTCTTGTGTTGTCTGATTTTTAGTGAATTGTCAGAAATAATCTTAGCTGTTAACGTGTTAGAAATTTGTATTTAAAAATTTTTTGACTCACAATTTGTCATATTTTTAATGGAATTTAATTTAAAAAATAATTTTTTTTACCATTATTAATTATGATTTCAACATTTTTTTTGGTATTTTTGCAATGTTATTTGAATTATTTTCAGGGTTTGTTTTAAAGGAGAAGATAGCTATAAAGTTGCATTTGAAAGATTTCTTCAAGATCTATTTTTAATTTATAACAAACCAGAATGGCCTGCTGTTAATTCACTTTTGAATTGCATTGGTACTGCGCTAGTCTACCATCTCAATACTAGTCAAACTAATAGAACAGTAGCTATAGATTTTTTAGGTATAATTTGTTCATTCCTTCACCGCCATATTACTACGGACAATTACAAATCTAAATCGACGAGTGTGATTCTTAAAGAATTGATCGTCAACATTTTTAAAAATAGTCCTATGAAAGTGCAATCAGATTTTATTATTTCGATGGATGAAGATGAAGAAATCCGATTGCTTAAGTCTTTGCTACTTAATTTTTTATCGTTGGATTCTTCAGATTCTACTTGCATGGTAAATATTAATTTAATATAGTTGTAGTATAGCAAAAAATCATATAATTTAAGATTTATATATATTTTTGGATAAAATTGCATTTTACATATTAACATGTCTAATCTTATTTTTTGTATAAATATCAATCCGTTAATAATTTTTGTTAAAACTGATATACTGTAATTAATCGTTATAGAATATTTATAGAATTTTATATTTCGACAGCTACATTTAATATTTTTTATACACAGTGCTATTTTTCAGCCTCCTATTTTAAAAGTAACTTGCAGTCTTATGGCGAAAAAAATGACACCGAAAAAAATTCAAATGAATTGTGTATAAAAAGACAATTCTAATTATTATTTTTGAAAAATTATTAGTATATATATATATATATATATACCCTTAAATGGTTTCCTTTCATTTAATAGTTCTTTACCATGAATTTTGGATGCAGCCTTTTGCAAATGTTTGTCGGTCAATGTTAGTTTTTTTCTATAGAATAGAGAAATTTATTTTTCATTTACAATTAATTTTATCGAATGGTTAATGACCATAAATTGCACCTATAATAGTCGCCGGAAATTCACGTTAAATATAAATACTGCTTAATAGTTTAAAGAAGAAATGAAGAAGAATAAAATTGAGAAAAAATGATCAACAAATAAATAATTTATTGATAATAAAGTTTTTGATTATCAAATTTTTTTATTTTATTGGATGACAATAGATCAATATTTTGTTAAAGCAATCAAAATTCTTGACGCAACTGATAAATCTAAACTTAGTACTTGAAACGGCTGTGTTAAAAATTGTGCTTTATTCAAAATATTGATCTGCCGTTATTATTTAATATGGTCAATAAACTAATCGAGAAATTAAATGTACATTACCTATATAATCTACAATTTTTTTGTATTTGTCGATTCTTCACGGTTGTAATGTTACGCCATTACTCTCATGAACTCGTTTTTTCTGATTTTATTCAACAATCCTTAACATTTAATATTTTAAAAATTCTAAATACAAATATTTTACAAATTATTGGAAAAATAAATTTATCAGTAAAATTATTTCTTATACAGTTAATTAACTAGTTTTTCTTTATAAACATTTAAAAACAAAAACATTAAATACTTTTAAAAACATAATGAAGGCCTTAGTTTTTTTGTTAATATTTTGTTTTCTCCAAGCTCAAAAAACTTACAACTCAAAAATAAATTTTCTTAAAGATCTCTATCCACACGGTTCAAAGTTTTCCACTGCCCGATTTGAATAGAAATTATATTATTTTTTCATTCGATCTTTTTAATATTAATCTTAATACCTCTTTTTTATTCTTTAAGTATTCAAAAAGATATTATGTTGGTTTCTGGTTGCACGAAATTTACAATGTCAGTGACAATTCTAATCATTTACCTAAAAAAGACGATCAAGTGGACCAAATCCATTGTATTTCAAAGCCAGACGAAGAATTTAAAAGAATTTTATTGACTCAGTTGACCACAAGCAGCAGTTCTATATATACAAATGAAATATCAGAATTGGAATATGAAAACGCAATCAAAATATCTAGATATCTGTTGTTATTAAAAGATTTGCAATGCTTTGAATTATATTTAACACGAATTTGTAAAGTTAGATATTTTATATTATTTAATATTAAGAATTTAGTATTTAAATTTGTTATTCTTCTTATTTTTTCTGATATTCTTACTTGGAAAGGATAGTGTTTTACCACACTATGTCCTTTGTGCTCCTTTTGTTACCATCGCATTTCCTGATTTTTTAAAATTTTTAAGTTTAAAATCAGAATCTTACCCAAAATAAAGTCAATTTAATTATCGGGACATATGAAAATAAAAAGTAAAAATGTTTAAATTCATCCGAATTTATTCAGTTTTAACATTAAATAAATAATTACTTGTTAAAATTCTATTTTTGAAAAAAAGTCCTTTTTATCTGAAAAGACATATATTTCCTGAATTTGGCTCATAAAAATATGGCAACCTTGGCCGTGGGAACAATTTTTAATTTTAGAGTTTAGTAAGCTCGTAATGAATTTCATATTTAAAATTTAAAACGTGTCATAAACACATTATCCTTTTTAATTAATATTAATTTATAGTCTCTCGATGAAAACTCTATACCTGCAAGAACAAAAGCAATGCGTAATTTAGCTTTAGTTCTCGAAGAAGATCCTTCTTTGTTAATGAGATTTGAAATTGAGAAGTCTGTAAATCAAAGGTATTTTTCAATGTGTATTATATTATTTTATAGTATTGCGTAATTTCTATAAATTTTCATTATTTTTTTCCCATTAAAGATTTCTTGATTCTTCAATATCTGTCCGAGAAGCCTGTGTTGATCTAATTGGAAAATTTTTAATTCAAAAGCCTGAATTAATAAGTCAGTATTATCAAGTTTTAGTGAATCGGATTGTTGATACCGGAACAAGTGTGCGAAAGCGAGTTATCAAAGTTTTATGGGATATTTGCTCTTCTCAGAACGATTTTACGAATTCCGCTGAAGTTTATGCAAAAATAATGAAACGGATGTATGATGAAGATAGTATAAAAGTTGTTTCAATGTTTGGACTTCTTATGTATTTATATCTAAATTAGAAATTGGTAAATGAAGTGTTTAAAAGCATTTGGTTTTCATCAATTAGCGACAAGGATCCAGTAAAGCTACAGCAACGAATATTTAATATTGCTGATGTAATTCATTCTTTGGGACATGATCAGAAATGCAATCACAATTGGGTTTTTCAATTTATTTCACAGGTAAATTATTTTAAACTTTTAATATAATTTAGGCTAATGAATACTTTTAATAAAATTTTAACTCTTCCTTCAAAGTCCGTAATTTTTTGTTGGCCCTTTTCAGCTAATAACCTATCTATATATATTTGTAACTTTAATTACTATCTCAGAAGGCACAACGGAATTATTGCCACATGATTTATTAGTATGTGCTGGATAATATATACGTGTCATACAACCACAAAAATACAATTTACAAGGAAAAATGATCATTAAAAATTCAACCAAATCTAGAGTTCAATTATAAGCTCAATGAAATAATAAATTATTTCTTTAACCACTAATCTAATAAATAATTATTTTTTGGAAAGGGCAAATGTCATATTCTACTTTACAATCGAATAAAATTGTTTTCTATGCCATGTTATATACTATTTTCAAAATTTTCTCGTCATTTGCGTAAGATTCAAAACCAATAAAATGTTATTGAATACGAATGCTACGTAGATTTCACATATTCTTGGTTGGTGTTATATTTAATTGGAAAATTGTTTATTTATAATGGCAATTTGCAAATCTTGAATGTTTGGGATTCAATGACCTTTGAAAAAAATCAGAGCCCAAAATCAGCATTGTAGTAAATTTTGGATCTAAAAATTAAAGACAGCTTTTCGATGTAATGATGACGCTTGGGGTAACATCAGTACTGAAGAGAAGCAAAGTTATTCAAATCTCTGTCAAATCGATTGTCCCCCATTTACTAAGATTGATTTAATTCTATTTTTTAAGATTTTCCATTATGATACATTAGTGTGTTTATTTTTTGTACAGTTTTTATCCGTAAAAAATAAAGACACTAATTTAAAATCCTTTTTCACGTGTGTGTTGTGCAAAAAACTGAAATTTGAAACTTTGCGTTTTACTAAAAATTTTAAAAACAATCAAGTGTGTTTTATTTTTATTCTTATTCTAAATTGGATAAATTATACTCAATTCAATTTGTTAGAAGTAAGTTAGGAGTAAAAATGTCAGGTTTATTCAAATTCAAATTAATTATAAATTTTTTAATTAAATATGTAATAATTATTTAATAATGGACCAAAAAATTAGCGTTATATATTTGTATGTATGTATATATAATGCTTAATTTTAATAATTCATATTTTATAGTTGAGCAAAATTGAAAAAGAAAGTACTGATGTAAAAAATCAAAAAAATTTTGAGAAAAGTTATCAGCAGATAGTTGAATTTCTTGTTCAAACAGTGCTGAGATTACAAGGTTTATAAATATATATATTTATAAATTCGAATAAAAATGCATTTGAATATTAAACAGAAGTGAGCAGCAATGCAACTGAATCAAATCTGACATCAACACACAATTCTAAATCAGTGCTCAGTAGCCATCAAAAATTGCTTTGCTCGACATGGAGTGCATTGCACATATTTACTAAAGTGAAGCCGAAATTAATATGGCCATATTTAAGTGAATTATCAATTCTATTACGTCAAATACGATCAACTGAAAGTGGTTCGAATCTTAAACAAACTTTAATGCAGAATAATGACATGGCTATATGTATGAATCATTTATGTGGAACTCTTGATGCTGGATTATCAGCAGTACCAAATTTAGAAAGCTTAGAATATTTACATATTAATCTTTCTAAAGATAATCTTAATGATATTGCTAATGATCTTATAAATCTTGCTACAAATGCTCCAAAAAGATTTATCGTTGATTCAGTTATTAAATGTCTTAGCAAAGTAACGAATTTTACTCAAGAATTTACAAGTGTTCGAGGTTTCTTCTCTAAATTTTTTGGTGAGAAAATGTAGTAATATAATTGAAATTAATTGCTTGTAGCATCAGCAATGCGTTTAACCGATCAATTGAAACAAAATCCGAAACAATGGAAAGTAAATGATGTCAAGTCAGCATCGTTGTGTCGAATACTCTATACATCAGTTGTACTATGTAGATGTTTTGAAATGTATCAATTACTTAATGAAAATATGGTATGCCGTAATTTTATTAAATTGCTTAATTTTTAAAATAAAATCAATTTTTAATCCCACGATTTCCACAGATTCTTTATGTGTCCACGATCTCCGGTTCACACTAACCATGCTAATAGATTTATATTGTTTCTAGATTTATCAAACAAAAGAATACATTTTTAAACCAAATTTGACGGAATATTATTCTGTTGAATAATAATTTTATTAATGTAAATTTCCATAGCTTCAATTAAAAATTTACACAAAATTTAGATTATCTCACAATATAAATCCTTTGTTTTATTATTCAAAATCACTCCTTGTACATGGACTTCAGTCTTGTTTGATAAACTTGCACAGATAGATTTATATAATTTAACTTCGTTTATCGAATAAGTTTTTCCCCAATAATTAATTTAATTGTCTTCATTTTATGACTCAATGCTCTTTAACATTTAGTCAATAAATAATTCACTTTTGTGCTATAATATCTTCCACTATAATTTTTGTTTTCTTTGATAGGCTTCGATTTTTTAAAAAGTTTTGAATTATAACACTGGTAATAATTTTCAGTGATTCTCTTAGTAAACAAATGCGACACAAAAGATCAGTTTTATGACTAAGTTAGGCAACACAATTATCCTATTCTATTAGGAAGGAATTTGTTTTGTAGATGTAGTTATATCATTGACGTATATCAAATTGTGTAGTTGGGAAATCTTTAACCTGCAGCTGAGCCATTAATAAGAAGATCACTTGACTTCAATTTCCTCAATTGAGATTTCTATTTTTCATTCAAGGTTTTTTTGCTCTATTTTTTTTAAATAATTTCAATGAATTATTAACCAGCATTACTTTATTTAAAAAAATGTCAACACACTGATACGTCCAAATGTGTTTTCTGTAATTTTAATTATTCTTTAGTCAATATTTATAATACTAATAATATTTATAAACTAAAAATATTAGAAGTAAAAATATAAATAATTGATGAACGTTTTCGTTAGTTTTGTCTAGTATTGGTAAAATTTATTCCAATATAATTGAAAATGAAAAAAAATCAAAAGTGAAAATCAAAAGAAGTTCTTATAATAAAATATATTTTATTAAACAGAGCTTGAAGACTAAATAAAATGGAAAAAAAATCAGTGGTGAAATTGGAAAAAAAATCTTATAATAAAATATATGATTCAATTTAATGTTCTATTGTTCATAAATATCTATTTCATATATATCATATTTCAGCTTTCGCAAGCCAACAGTGTATTTTCCAGATTACTTGATATAACAATTTACTGTGCTGAAAATTTTCCGAAAAACTGTGAATTGAGAACTAAAGCTATTTTTAACATGAATCATTTAGTACATAAGGATCGCCATCTTTTAATAAATGGACCTATTCAAAAATTCTATATAAAAACTTTAAATTTAATTTTTGAGGAGCAAAATTTATCATCTGATTCCACTCGAATGATTACTTGTATTTTGGATAATATAAGTAATTTTTTAAAACACAACGAATTAAAAATGGTCGAAGAAAATTCAAATTGTGAGTGTTATTTTTATTTTTAAAAATAATTTTTTAATTATAAAATCTAAATCACCGAATAAAATTAAAAATTTTGAATGCTTTTAAGTTTGTATTTCTGAAAATAAAAGAATTTTTCACTAATTTATATCAGAAATTCAACTGTTCCAAATAACAGAAAGTACCAACAATCAAGTGACAGGAAAACAACGCTTTTGAAGAATTAAATTTTGTCATAAATTTTCGGATAAATTAATAAAATTGTGTTTCGATATTTATTTTATATATTTTTTTGGACTTTTAGATCATAAATGGAACTTAAAATTGGTTAACTGACCTTGACCAACGTGGCGTGATACTATTCCTTTGTCAAAATATATGAATCTATTTTTCTAAGGTGGCGGATTAGTTATTTTCTTAAAGTTTGAAACATATTGATTGTTTAAATATTCAATTGTTGTCCACAACTAACAGTTTTCATACATAGGAAGTTGAATTTGGGTATTTGGATTTTCGTTTTGATTGACCAAAATTATAAAGACGCGCAAGTTATTTTAATCATGACTATGCTCCTTATTTTTATGAAGTTGAGAATTTTTATTATAAAATCATTTACATTGAGTAATGTTGTATCAAATTCATTTCACCTTCAAAAAGTGACATGTTTCATGCTCCTTCCATATTTCTATAATAATGTCAGTGGAAATTTTTTAGAACTTTCTTAATCTGTTTAGAGAAACGTATCACTTCACTCGTAAAAAATAATGATCAGTCTATTTTCTCTTAAATCAATTATTAAAATTTTAAGTCCTGTGACTTTATAAACACTAAAGTTGCTTTTTAAAATTTTCATGATGATTGTTTATGAACTACAATCAGAAAGTAACCTTTAAATATGAATTAATCCAGAGTAATTTTTAAATTATATCTCAAACCTTATTTAAAATAAAATAAAAGTTTAAAATATCTTAAAATTTTTATAGGGAAAACAAGATGTCAAAATGAATCCTTAAAAGAAAGCAATGATATTTCTGGAAGTTTTGGAAATGTTGTGGCACAAATATATTTCAAATTAGTTCTTGACTGCTGTCTTGTTGGTAGAACGGAAATTAGGCTTGCTGGATTAAATCTAATATGTAAAATTTTATCCCAAGGGTTAGTTCAACCGATGACGTCTGTTGGCTATTTAATTGCTCTACAAGGAGATGTTGATAATAGTATCCGATTTAAAGCTGATAGCCAGTTAACTGAAATTAATAATAAATTTCCTGGATTTCTTAATGTATATATTTTTATTTAATGAATTTATTAATTTTATCACAGATGAGAGCTATACCTGGAATAAGATTTTCTTATAAATTACAAAATGCAATTTTTAAAGCTTCTAAATTAGAAACTGATAAAACATTGCAAATTAACAAACCTGTTGTCAGAGGCTGGACATATTTGAATGGCAATCCAATACAGACTCTCAATAGTGAAACGAACAGTGTCATTAATATCTTAGCCATTAATCATCAATTGTATTCATCACTCAGGAAAGTAAAACAACACTGGCGATCGTTTTTAGACGGAATGGTGAATATGTTTGATGAATCACAGGTTTTTATTTTCTTTTATAAATATTAGTAGTGGATTTAAATTTTAATTGTGGATTTAAATATTTGTTCCTTTTATAAAGTTTTTAATTTTGAAACTAAGAAAATATTGATTATTTAAAGGAAGACTGAAACAATTTTAATTTATTAATTCAATTAAAATATAGTAAATGTTTTTTGTAAAAAAAATCCCGGAAAAAAACGTTTGTGACTATTTCAATGTGACTGAAGCTCTGACTACTCGAATCTAATGAAATTTTTCGACTAAGCTTGTTTAGACTTTCTTATGTATGCTTTTCATAATTATCCCTTGGGATGCCTCAATCTCATGGTGTGTCATATGACGTGTTAATAATAAAAGCTTAATTATCTAAAAATATATTTAAATACAAATTATTGCCTAAATCTAGTATTATTAAACAACCGATTTAAATGGCGAATTAATTAATTTAATAATAATGATAATTATGCGTGCCAGCATTTATACTTTTTATACTTTTACTATATAATAGTATTTGATACTTATAATACAATATATATTTTATTTATAAATTAATTATTTAAAATTAATTAAAAATTTCAACTTAAAAAATTCAATTTAAAAATTATTTAAAGTTATTTTAATAGTCAATTATAAATCCCTAGCATGACGATATTGCATAATCAGTTGGACGAACTTCTTTAAATTCGTCCGTGAGCGAACGATGTCCTCGTTTTTATTCACTAAACCTGTGACATACAGTGATTTTAAATAATGTTTCATTGCAAAGGGTCGAAATATGAGGGTCGATTGTCGTAGTAAATCATTGCATGAATTAATTTCACTTTTGACTGAGATGAAATTTCAAAGTCACTATATTCAAGCGTTCGTATGATAAAACTTTCTAAGTACAATTGCAGTCAACCCTTACGATGGTGCCTTGACTAGTCTTGATAGTCTTGACTAGTGTCGTCAGTTACTGATACATACATAGCAACCCTCAGAAAGAACTGTTAAACTAGCCGAAAAGTTAACATTGTGTAACAAAATCATTATATATGGTTAATATTTGGTTAAAGTGGGTCTTTAGTAACAAAAAATTAAACGAAAACGTTAATTATTTTATCAACGCCTCATTTGAATTCATTGATTTATTTTATCTTTTAATTTATAATATCATCACCCTGAGTAATTCAAATTTGGACAGCAAATAAGAAAAGAACAAACGAAAAAAATTTGATCTAAAGCAAAAACTTGAAATTGTCAGGTGCTGGGAAGGAAGATGTTAGAATGTAAGTGTTACAAAGACAGATCGTAAATTTAATGTATGTGTAATATGCTAAAGACCGTAACAATGAAATCACGATAGAAGTTTCGAGGAGTCGACCTTTGAGGAAGAGTTGAATCGTAAAAAAAACAAAGTGACCGAAATATAATTCTCTATTGGTGGTAGTTCGTAGTTGCACGAACACAGGTTATCCAGTGGAGGATCCATTCGACAAAAATGGCCCGAGAAATTTCAAATGAAATGGGACTGCCAATTGATAGCTTCGTTGCTTCCAATGTATGGCTTATGAAACGGAAAAATTCTAATTGCAACAAAACTTATAAAAATAATTATTAAAGTTGTAGCAAGAAAATGGATGAATGTGTTAACTGAGATATTATCTTATTATTAACAATGCGATGTGTTTAACTCGCTGTTCGCCGGATACTTCATTATGCAAAATCGGTGATAAATGACAAAGTAAATTGGTAAAAGAGAGGCAGCGAGACGTTAAGAATAAAATCTAGAAGTCCGAAATGCTTTAAAAGTGACGAATATTATAATGGTCCGAAGCTTCGATGACATATTCAACAAATATTTTTAAAAAACTTTATTTATTTCTTAGGAGCGAAGAGACATATTATACTGTTCGGCATATATTTGACGAAAACAATATATTGACTAACATAACACTTGTTTTCCTCTTCTAATTTAACGAGCCTCGTCCAGTATCCAGATGCCGAAATCATAATAAATGTTAGAATACTAGAAAGGAAATTTCAGATCTTATCTTTAATTAAAGTTATAGATTCTAAAAAAAATTTTAGCCTAATAAAAATCGACCATTTTAACTTTCATAATTTACATAAATAATGAATGGGAACTAATAAAAGTGAATATACCTGTCAATGCTTTAATAATTATGGGTTCTAATAGTAGACAAGAACGTTGATTTGGAGACCGAAATTCTTCAATTATTTTATGTTTCAAATAAAATTGGGATTTCATCTGAAAATCTGACAATAGAAAAGTTTGAAGCTATTAACGAAAAATCCATTGTTAATGATGAGTTGTATGAGAAGAAATTGAATCTTTCAAAGAAACTGAGAATATGAATCAGGATTTCATAAATAATGAGACTATTTTTTCTTGTTTGTTAAAATCCACCAATGAAAAAGGTTTCGTTGAAGAAGAGATATCTAGTACAGTCTAGTATAGTGATTCACAACCACTGTGTCACGGCACTTTTATGTGCCGCGAGATTTTAGATATATAATATATCGAAATAATTCCAAATAACTAATTATATAAAATCAAAATACAAGCCTTAAAAGTTACTTAAATTTAAAAAACTTGAAAATCATTTATAAAATTGAATAAATGAAGTAAATAACTTCACTTTCTCATAAATTCATCAATGGTGAGTCATATTCACTGATACACACACCAGCGTGTTTTATAGAAACTTTTGTGCCCCAAAATTTTGAAATCTTTAAAAATGTGCCCCAACAAAAAAAGTCTAGTATTAGCATAGTTTGAACGTTTCCTTACTAATAAATTGTGGTTTCTTTTTTTCTTTCTACACATAAAACTATTCCAACTTTTACCATTTTTTAAATATTCAAAGGTTATATATTTTTGTTCCGTTTCTCTACATATGGTAAATATATATATTCATTCATTCATTCATTCAAACTAATTTATTGATATATATATTATTTAGCAATGCGATATACAGGAACAGATATTTATTGCCGATCAGCTCGCCACATTTCCATATCAAATTCAAGATGAACCCATTTTCGTTGTACATAAACTTGAGATGTTGATCAGTGTCGTTGGTCCCACAATTTTAAGAATTTGTAAAGATGTTTTCAAACAGTTATCAAAGCCTATTGCCGATCGTGCCTACAAAGATGGAGAATTGACATCTAATGAAATGACAATTATCGTTAAACTATTATCTGAATCTAGTTTTGATAATAAACAGCTGGTGTATTTGTCAGTTAGAAGTAGTAAAGTTTCTATTTTGATGTTGGCCTTGAAAGATTACATTAAGAATATATATGGAATTATAGACAGGTATTAATTATATTTATTTTTATTTCACTTAGCTTTTTAGCTTTAGACATAAATTTAGCTCAAATCATTTTTAATGTCAGTCCTTTCCTCAATTCTAAAAAACTATTTTTAAGTGTTTTTTCACATTTTTCGACAGATCCTGTTTATAGGTTCTGTTTACATACGACTTCTATCAACATTTACTAATTTTAAAAGATTATTTCTAATATTTAAACATCGTTATCTTGCTAGTCATTTTTCTTCGCCTATTATGGAAATTCTGTTTGAAATGGTTGTACCAGAATTTTATGGTAGTTGTAGAAACAATTCATTTCTCTAATTCTCAAAAACTAACGAATAAAGTTGTAATTTCATACATTATTTAGAAACATTTTTTCAACTATTACCCAAAACTATATTTGTCCTCATCAATATTTGTTCTTCCAGTTAAAATTGCGTCTCAGTTGTTATAAAATAGTATAATTAATTATATTTTTCTCATTATTCATAACATTTTCATTTTTACCCATTGTATGGTAACTTACCTGAATCATTATAGTAAATTAAAACATTATATCAATTACTAAAGTTCATCTGTTAATTACTTACGGATAATTTTAAATTTAATTAATTAAAATACAGTTGACATAAATTTTTGAAAAACTAGATAATAGAATAAAAATTTTTTACAGTAAAATCAGCAATTACTCTCTCGAAACGGTTAACAAACAATGGGAAAAACAAGTTTCAAGAAATTCCAATTCTCAAGTATTTGATGTACCCGCAGTTTGTCTTGCCGACCTTCCTGATCAAGAGAATCTTAAATCAACTGATTCAAATTCAAATTGTGTTAAACAATTAATTATCGAATATGTGAATTTTCGAAATAAATTAATGATTATCGATCCTAAATTAAAGAACTTAGAAAATCCACCTGTTTCTTCAACTATTATCGATAACAAACTTGATATTGATAAATCGAAATCTAATAATAAGAATAAATTATTAGACTCTAAAGGTGATTTGAAAACGATGAACAGTTTAGAGATTAACGGGAAATTCAACAATAAAATTGTGCGTATTGACACTCAGTCAGATAGTGAAGTTAGTAATTCGACATCATCCGAATCTGTCAAAGTTGTAACACCAAAAAAACAGCGAATTTGTTATACCAGTAGCAATAGAACTCCTATTATTGGCAAGGAAATTCCAAATCTAGATTTAAAATTACCTACGAATTCAGAAAAAAATAAAACATTAAGTGATGTTCGCAAATATTTGCCTAATAACGCTGCTTTTAGTGGAAAATCTACTAAACCTAAATCAACCGATAAAGTGCAAAATAAAGTTACATTGACTACTCTTCCATCAGATTTTTTAGGCGGTTGTGCTAATAATAAAACGAAGCCTTATAATTCAAAGTCTTTCAAGACATCAGTTTGCAATGGTGATACCAACCGAATGCCGATACTTAACACCAAAAGTCATTCCTCGTCAATTACCAAATCTGATGATTTTACTAGTAATATGTCAGAAAAGCATTATTCGTCTTCGTCAAATATGAATTTTGTTTCTAATGCTTTAACTTCGAAGCAAAATGATTATAAAAGACCGGCAAGCCCAGTCAATACGAAAAAAACGAAAAAACGCAAACGCATGGTAGTTAGTAATTTTATTTTATTTTAAATAATGTTTATCATCTCTAGAATTAACTAAATGATCTCCATAAATTTTTGTTACCTTAAATTAATTAAATGATCTCTAAAAAATAATTAAATTGATCTCCTCACTTGGATTATGAGTATATAACCATTTACTAATCATATCAATTACTATTTTGAAAATTTCAGATAATTGTAATCGTTTTATAAATGTATGTTGTTTCTTAATTAATCCATTTAACGATTCAAGTTATTATTTGTACTCAGACCATCATAATAAAATTTAATAACTTTCAAATTTAATGATTTTGACCATTTTTATGAAATATTCACTCGCCTTATAGAATATACTTTTATTAATACAATGTATTTTAATTTTTAAGCCAATAATGAACCGATTCTACGTCATCAAATACTTTATTGCAAGTCCAGTTTTCTTTTTCTTAATTCTGGAGCTTCATTAATATCATTTTCTGATAGAGAATTTTGAGATTTATATTGTTGAATCTCAGTAAACTGTAATTTAGTGAATTCATTTTTTATGTATTAAATTTTTTGCAGGGGTTCTTAACCGAATTTCATGATTATATATATATGTTGGAGACAATGAGACCAAAAATGAATAGAGATCATAAATATTAATATGTGTTAACAAATAATTAATTATAGATATTTATTTTTGAGATCATCTAATTAATTCTAGAGATAGATTAAATGCAAACCCTCATTTATCCGAAAAATTAGAAATCGATTTCCTTTCGGATTGTGATTTAATTCCGATAATGAAGGAATTTAATGATGGAATTATTAAGAAAAAATTATTTATTTAAAAAAATCACCTAAAGTTTTATGTAGTCTTCTTTTGAATGAATTTCTGTAAATCATCCTTGACTTTTTAAAATTTTTTTACTGTATCATTGGTTATTTTTTGAGTAGATCTGTTTGAAGAAGAATTTGATTTGAAGACAATTTCAATAGCATGGAATAAATTGCTTGAACTTATGACGACCTGGCCATCTTCAGCACTAAGTACAACATCTATAACAGTGTACTTATAGATGTCTTGACACAGTGCAATGATTTCAACAGCATCAATGACTTCTGTTTGAATCATATCCACTTCGACCATTATTTGGTCAAGCTTATTCTTGTGTGTCTCAAGAACGGGATCTAATGACAAGTTTTCTTCAGCATAAGATGCTTTAAGACCTGGGATAATCGCAACCTTTTTAAAACAATTTTTGATGGTTTCTTCATTCCTTTGCTTTTGTAATGATAATTTCATCAGTCACGTAACCATTTATCGCATCAATTCGAGATATCCACTCGATCAATGAATTCTCAACAGCAGAGAATGAATTTTCGAAGATTGTCTGGAGTAAGTGTTTGAGCTTTCACAGTTTTCCCTTCTCTTTATTTTTCGAAATTTCTGATAACGTAGAAATCCCTAAGTCCAGGTTTAATTCTCTTCTGATAATTTGAGATAATTCACTCAGCGAAATTTTCCTCGGCTCCTTTATTGCACAAATTTTTGCTTTTTGATGAATTGTAATTTCAGTTATTTTTCTAGCCATATGAATATTTAATTTAAATAAATTAAAATTGTAAACAAGCTTAATCAATTTAAACAACATTAATCCGAAACTTTTAAAAATTATTAGAAATTTAATTCAAAAAAGAGCTTTCCGATTGCGGATCATGAAGTTTCGGATTAATGAATCAAATTTGCTTGGAAACGTTTGAAAATTGACGAAATAAATAACTATGAAGTTTTCGGATTATTGAAGTTCGGATTAATGAGGGAAATCACGTAACCTTGTAATTATCAGGACAACAATACTTTTCAGTGGCTCGATATGTACAGAAAAATCTATTATTTATCATAAAAAATGAGGCTAAATCGCAAACCAGATTTAATGTTGTAACCTGATATTCGGGACAAATGATTCACGCAAATGGAGTCACAATTATGTACTCGTCTTAAAACCATTGTTCGTGATAGACCACGAATTGATACAATTTTTTTTAAATGTATTATAAAAGGAACATTATTCATGGAGTATCTGAGTTTTCTTCCAAAGGAAATGCAGCAATCTTTTTCAGAATATGTCTGCATTATGGACTCGGGCGAATTTGAGTTAAGTGAAATATGTGAATCAATTGGAAGAATTTAGGGTTTCGATTTATGAGTGATTTATAAATAGTTTGTGTCAATGAAGTTGAAGAGGAAATTAGCCATCCCTTGATATTTATTTATGTCAACTAATTTTTGACGTTCATAGATGAATCGGAATATACATATAATAAAAAAACAAATATTTTAGAGTTCAAACGAATGGGAAGGATAAATAAAAAAATTTAATTAATATAGCTTTGAAAATAATGTAGTACGAGAAAAGAAAACCGTAGTTTTATTTAGAAATACGCTTTACGGTGGAAGAACGTAGAATATGATAACATTGATAAAATAAATATTCTTCGTCCATAATAATAGATTTTAAATGGTTAATCTGTTTTACTTAATTAACCATTTTTATTAAATGCGTAATTATTTTTATAATTTTTTAGATTTCCAGTTCGAGCGACAGTGATCAAACTATAAATTAATGATAAAAATTGATCTTCTATTAAAGCTCATTTTAATTTTCCTTACTTTAATTCGTCGGTTTTGATCTTCTAGGTTATTAATATTTACTACACAATATATGCTCATTTTTTACAACATTACTACCTTAACATAATCTTTAAAATTATACAAATATACAGATTCCATTAATATGTTTGTACATAACATTTTTTCATTTACTTTTTTAAATTTTATATTTCTCTGATTCTTATTCTATTGCGTTCTGTTGATTAAAGTTCGAAAATTGTTTTCAAGTATTGTATTATGTCCGTTTTAATTATGTGATGCAGATATTGTAAGTTGAATATTTTGTAAAAAATAAATGATCTTTGATTCCAACAAGTTGTTTTTTTAATACTATTATTATAAGTTTTGTATAATGAAGTGTAAATATAATGCAGTTTTTACTGAACTGTAAAGCATTTGTGATTTCCTTTTTGAAATTGTACGTTTGGTCTGAGTTGCTGTTAGTCGATTTTATAAAATTCCATTGTACATTTCATATTTTATATTGATTCTATGTGAATATTAAACAGTTTTCAAATGTTATTTTTTCAAGCCAATCGAATTATTCAAATAATATCAACATTTTAAATTAAGTTGAATTAAAATGTTTTTGAATGACATGGTTTATTTATTTTCTATTCTTCAATTTTACTGTATTTTTCAATGTTTGCTCAATTTTATTTTTAACCTACTTAGTTCTCGAAAAGGGAATTAGTTTTAATTTATTTAAATTTGTACTTATGTAGCGGTAGTAGTGATAATTAATCATTGAATTAAAAGCAATTCATATTTAATGAAAATTATTAAAACAAATATAATTATTTTGATACAATCAAAATCAATGGAATTTGTATTCATCAACTTGGTGTTTTGTTTTTCAAGCTTTCTTGGATGAAATTGCTTTGATCTGTTAGGTAGTCTGACACTTGTTGAATCGGATATTTCTAGCTTCCATTGCCAAACTTTATTCTAGCAAAGAATTATTATTAGTGCGTCGTTTTTGATTTCGATAATGGACAGGTCTGAATCGATACCGTATTTCCCCTATAATAAGACCTAGTATGAATTATTCGCCCACAAAAAATATAAGACCTACCTTGAAAGATCTGTTTACTTATTTACATAACGAAAAAAATAGTAATTTTAATTCAAATTAGCCATAAATATATGCTTTAAAGTGTCAAATACTGGCAAATCTGTTAGTTATTCAATCCCCAATCCAATGATCATGACCATAATTTTAAAATCACATGTGTCGGTTTTACATGGGTTTTTAGGTATTTTAATACATGTTCTGTTCAGATGTCTTACATACACCTCCTTCACGTGTAGTTTAGGTTCGAACATATTGAATTGCTCGGGTAAATGCATTTTAGCATATTGTTATAAAATTTATTTTTTTATTTATCCCTGGCACTTTCTTTCGATTTTACGTCATAAGGTTGTTATGTCCGAAAAAAAAAATTTTTTTTGACTGAAAAAAGTTAGTCACATTCATAAGTCACTATAAACGAAACATAAAGATATTAGACCATAAATCGTGATTCGCATGGTATACAGGCGTCACTCATGTGAAATGTGTGTTATTTATTTTTCATTAAAATGTAATAATGTGATATAGATAAACTTTTCACAGTGGATACTTTGTTTCAACAAAAATTGCATTTATATGATCAACAATCTAATTACCCGAAAATAAGCCCTAGGTAGCTTTTTTTCTGAAAATTTGAAGTAAGACAGTGTCTTATTTTCGGGGAAATACAGTATATATTATGCTTGGGTAGTTTATTTTGAAATTAGTTAGTTTTTGATCTTTTTAATAGCAAGGAAGAGAATACAAGTGGAAAGTGTTACTATCGATTTGACGGTTTCTTCGAATTTTTGCTGCAATTTTTTGTTAATTTTTCCAACCAAAAATTGTATGTTATAAAAATTGATTAGTGAGAAGGGTTTAATTTTATTGTTTTTCCCTAAATACATTTACAAACTTATTATTTCATATTAGTATTAGTAAGTCTATAGATTCAAACAATATAATATATAGGTGCAATAGATATAAGGTGCAATAGATTTCGACAGAGCCATTATCCACTGTGAATTTAAATCGTTATAAAAATGTCAATTTTTAAAGATAACAAATTATATATTTTTAAGTTATTGGTTGAAACTTATAAAATCAATTTCACCTGGATTTGAATTCTGATTTAAACCTAATTTAATTTTTAATTATACAAGATTTTGGCGAATTAAATGTTAATGGATGGTTTGTGTGGAAGACTTTCGGAGGCTATCCTTTGTTATGAATTTTTAATTCCGTCTTGTTTCATGTGGCGACATACTGAACGTAGGACTATTTTTTGTAGTGTCATCCAGGATAGGCAATCGTTTCTATTGTTTTATATTTGCTAACGTTGTTGCATTTGTGTTTGCGTCTATTATAGTCTATTATGGAAGTGTTTTGTTATCAATACTTATGAAACCGTTTTTTTAAAATTTTCTAAGATTTCATGTATTTTATTTGTCTGAACAGTTTATTCTCCTAATTTTAGAGCATTTTGTATTGATACCTACTTATACCACTTAAACAAATGTTTTGATAATACTTTATTTTGTCTTTAAATTTGAATGTACATTGTTTGGGTTCATCATTTAGATATTTCTAGTCTTTAGTGGCCGTTATCATTATTGATGCTGTTTATAATTTGAATCGGCCATTTCCAGGATTATTCGGCTCACCTTTGAGCTGATGCCAAAGATACAAGTGTTACAAGCGATTGTTGCAATTTATTCTTTGAATGACGGTGTTTCAATATGGATAACTTTGCAATTGATTTCAGTCTTGAAGCAAATTCTTAAAAAATTTCTGAATTGTTCTGTTCAGAATTTTTTGGACTGAGTTATACATGCGAGGAATCCGTTCGGGAGTAGAAACACGAACAAAGATTAAGCTAAAATGAATATCAATAAATTCAGAATAAACAGTAGAGACGAGGCTACACGATGTAAAATCCGTATAAAGTTACTTAAAATTATTAAAAATATCAAGCAATTTCGCTATGTCTGTTCGGTTCTTCCCGCGACGTAATTGATTGTACAATTAATTTGAGATATGTAATTTAATTGCCTTATTTGTCTTGAACGTGTTTTATAGCCTCATGAATCGATCGATCGAATGTTGAGTATCTTGTGTAGGTGCATTTTTAGTTTTTGGAGAAGAAACCGATTGGTTGTTTGCCGAATTCGTTGTCTTGGTAAAGGGTTGCTCCTATTGCGAAACCGGAGTAATATTGGGCTAGAACTGAATTCTAGACCCACGTCTCGGAATTGTGACGGAATGTGGTGGTACAAAATACGCATACCCAACATTAAGTATATTTAAATTATAACATAAGAAAACACCAAATAAACAAATAGACCAAGGGATTCGATCGGGCATCCTCGAGAATCCCGATGGAGATCCCGGTTCCGCGTGGAATCTACTGTTGGGGTTCAGTAGTAGCCGGGATAAAGACAAAAGGAGGTTTTTAAAAAATAATTTATAAATAGTATTTAATTATTACTTTAAATAGAGTTAAATAATTACTAAAATTAGAATTAAAATAAAAATAGTAATTAAAAATTACTATAAATAAAAAATAGCATTAAAATAAATAAATATAGGTATTTTTGGTAATTAAACAATTACCATAAATAAATCAGTAGAAATATAAATTAATATAAATATCGAGATATATTTTAGTTGAAGGACGAACAATTTAAACACACATTAGATGAGTAAGTTAGACTCAAAACCAGAAAACAGTGTAAAGTTAAAATTATCTCGAGTAGGACGCAAGATTAGCACCACAACAGATATCAAACAAATTCAGACATCGATTTGTCACGAGAGTTATACAAGCACTATTGAAGATAACACAAACTACTACGCTAAAATAACCAATTCAGGTTCTTAGCAGTTTAATATCGATTTTGTAGAAATTTACAATCAGTTCGTTTTGTCGTAATTAAATTCAATTGGTACGTATAATTTTAATTATTTATAACTAACACCAGTATTTGTTTTATACTGTAGTGTTTGGGGAATAATAACTAACACCAGTATTTGTTTTATACTGTTGTGTTTTGAGAATAATATCTAGCTAAAACAATCATTAGGAAAAGTCTTCTCTGTTTCTGGGATTAAGACTATCGCGTTTAAACTATTGGAAATTACCCTGCTCTTCTTGACACCTATATCGGGCTGTTGGCACATTTAGGGCCAGCCTTGATTCTTAGAAATAACCTTTAGGGCGGTTTGTATAACCGTTTTCTGTTCTTCAGAGAGCAACCAGTTTTATTGTTATCGAATAACCTTGTAAATATTTTGTTGGAAAATAAATATTTCAAACATATTTTTGTTTTATTTATTTAAATTACCTTTATTTATTTATTTACTTAAATTAATTGGAGTCAGATTTGTGAATTGTGTTAGATCGAGTACATACCCATCGAACCTAACACCTACATTACTTGCAGCCCTAAACGCCTGGCAGACTCTATCTAACCAGGAAGCAAATGGGTATGTTAAACTATCGAATGTTGTGATTTTCAATTAGAATTGTACCTCTCGTTTGGTCTTTTATTTAATTACAAGCACCCAAGCATGCGGTTGAGGAAAAATAATAAGCAAAGGGTGACAGTAGTACGGAAACGTGACGAATCCAACGATTAAAACATTCAACAGCCTCCGTCAAATAAAGGGAACATGGTGGAAGATCGAGAACAAATACCATCCATTGTAACCCTCAATAAAAGATAAACTTGTTTTTGCCTTTTCGAATTTTTTGATTGTTTCCTCGGTCCAGCTTATTTTGACATTTTGTTTTGTTTTTATTAAGTCCTTCAGGGGAGCTAAAAGCTGGATTGCAGTTGGGTATATAAGAGTGGTAGACGTTTACCATCCCCAGAAATATTCTGAGTTCACTATTTGTGTTTGGAAGTTTGAATTGTTGGATTGAGTTTATTTTTTTTCGATTTGTTTTGATCCTTTTCCATTCAGTGAGTGCCCGAGGAAGTTGATTTCCTTTTCAGAAATTCGCATTTATAGGTGTTTATTTTGAGATTTGCGGTTATTAGCGTTATGAATACTTCGTTAATGTCTTTTAGGTGAGATTGTTTGTTTGGGCTAGCTATAAATATGTCGTCTAAATATGCTATTGTATTTTTTTTGTTTTTCAAAGTTTGGTCTATGAAACGTTAGAATGTTGCGGTTGCATTTCATAAACCAAATTGCACTCGGTTGTATTCGAACATGCCGATTGGTGTTACGATTGCTGTTTTTATGTCCTCCTTTCTGATTGGGATTTGATGGTAGGTTTTTTGCAAGTCGATTTTTGAGAAAACCTTTGTTCCTTTGACTCTGTTTATTATATCTCTTATGATAGGCAGTGGGTAGTTATTTGGCTCTGTCATTTTGTTGAGAATTCTATAGTCTCCACAACCTCTCCAATCTCTGTTTGCCTTTTGTTTGAGCATTAGTGCTGATGACCAGTCTGAATTCAAGTGTGTTACTATATTGTTTTACAGTAGTTACTGGAAAATTTCCTTTGTGATGTTTGTCTTTTGTGGGTCTAGTTGTCTGATCTTTGAGTGTACTGGGTTTCTATTGGTTATGATGGCGTGCTCAGTTGAGTGATTTGATTTTTCAGTCGAAAGTTACTGGTTCGCATAGTTTGTCGTATTTTGCCAAAAGGGTAATTATTTCAGGAACGTGTTCAATTGTTTTGATTGTTTTAATATTTGGTGTGCTTGTTTGTATCACGCCGATGTCTACTATTGGAGTGTTTGTCGTTTTAATCCTGTTGGTTTCTTTGTCTGTTGTGAGATTTTTAATTAATATTTTGTTTCTGCAGTCCACCATTAAGTTGTAGTGTGCTAGGAAATCAGCTCCTATTATTGATTGTTGTACTTCTGCGATTGTGAATGCCCAGTTGTATTTTTGTGAATTTATTGTTAAGGTTAATGTGTGTTGGCCGTATGTTTTTATGCTGGAGCCATTTGCGGCTGTTAGTGATTTTTCTGTTGTTTTTGCGTTTTTGTAGATGTAGTGGGGTAGTAGTGATATTACAGAGCCTATGTCAATTAGAAAGTCGGTGTTAGTGCACCAAAAATGTATTGTTTTTGTCACTGAATGTGGGTACTGTCAACAGCGACGGTTTTAGTTTTTCTACTCTATCTTCTGATATTCGCAGGGTTTTGAGCATTTATATGCTTTGTCGCCGAATTTGTTGTGAAAGTAGCAGTAGTTTTTGTTGATAAACTCGCTTCTTGATTCTTTTTCTGGGCTGTTGTTTCGGAAGTTGTTGTATCGGTTTGGGGAGTTTGATCGGTTTCTGTAGTGGCTGTTCGGAGATTCTCTGTGACTGTAGTTCTGGCTGTTGTTTCCGTCTGATGACTGGTTATAATTTTGTCTGTTATGATTATCTGATAGTTGGTTAGTGTTGAAATTGTTTCTGTTGTATAGGTCTCTATTTTCGTTTGGATTGATATTTTTTCAGTTGTATTTCTCTTTTATTTCGGTTATTTCCGCTTTTATTTGTCTGTTTTCGACCATTATTTCGTCGAATTTGCTAATCAAGGTGTTTATTAGTCGGTTTGTTGTTTCATTTGGTTTGGTGTTTTTGTTTTTTAATTGATTGTTGTAATTAGTTTTGTTTTTGTTGTAAACTTTTCATATGCAACTTTTCAATCATTTCTTTCTTCAGCTTGATTGCCTCTTTGATTGTTGACTTGTAAATAGCTGATTGACATGGAGTTGGGATGTCAATGCTTTCACGAGCCAATTGCTTGCATATGTTAGCAGCTTTGTTTGTTGATACTCTTGAGGACGTCACCATGTTAACTGCAATTTTGCTTTTATGATGTTTTATGCTTGGTGTAGGAGTTGTCTCATCTTCTTTGACTTTGTTTTCATATTCACTGTTGTCAGCTTCAGAATCACTAAAACCAGGATAGTATGATGATGAGTTGGATGACTCATTAGAAAGTTTTTGTCTTTTAGAGGGATGGATCGTTTCTTTACTGGCCGCTTGGCCTGTAGAGTATCCCACTGTTCCTTTGATTTCCACTTGGAGATGGTACAATTGTCGTCTCCTCGCAAAGCTGAGCTTCGATCAATCGGAGCTTGCGTTGCGTGACCTCGATCGCCACCACGGCTTGTTGTCAGACTCTGTTTTCACCCACGCGGGCCATCGGGTTCGGGTCCACTTCTGATCACTGGACCGAAGTTATCCAAGTCTCGGCCCCGGTTCCATTTGTGAATCTTGAACCAGATGTATCGGGTCCGGAGCAGAGTAATCAGTTCGATGTTCTGCTCCTCCTCGCTGTGGCTGCTATGTTGGGACATTCCTAAATTTCCTAAAGTTCCTAAAATTTAAGCTTCTAAGAAGAATTGCAAATTCAGAAATTGATATTGCAATATAATTTAGAGCATACCTATTTTACACATCCGAGCTCAGCATTTACATACATATACACACACATATATTCACATATATTCACACATACATTCACCCCAGCTGTCCCGAAACAGTTTATTTACTGGTGACTCGGCTTGGCTCTTCAATTTTCCTGTACACAACACAATCATACATTAAATACTTAAATATAAACCAACGAACTCTAAAACAGTTCCTCTATAAATAAGAACACAAACACTGGTTCAATAAATTTATTAAATTATCACAATTACAAATAAAGTTAAAAATATAAAATTAACAATCACCTCAAATATATTTCAATTTGTATTGTGTATATATATATTGAACCAGTGTTTGTGTTCTTATTTATAGAGGAACTGATTTAGAGTTCGTTGGTTTATATTTGTTGGTTTATATTTAAGTATTTAATGTATGATTGTGTTATGTACAGGAAAATTGAAGAGCCAAGCCGAGTCACCAGTAAATAAACTGTTTCGGGACAACTGGGGTGAATGTATGTAAGTTACAGAAAGTTATGACAAACATATGAATAGAAACGATGATAATATAAAATTACAACTTTTATTTGAAAAACAATCAGAATAAAACGCACTTTATGTCGTTGGTACTATTTGGAAATTATATCTTCGATCCCCTTCTTTTTATATACAATAATAGGAACTGGAATAAGCAGGCGCGTAGCCAGGGGGTGCAAGGGTGCATTTGCACCCTTTCTTCCAGACGAAATAATTGAAATGCTAGGTTTTTTTTGTCCGAATAATTGTCTCATGAGACATTTAATTGAGCCAAGAAGCTTCTATTAATTGAATATCGAAGATTGTCCTAATGGAATGACCCAATAAATTTTTCAAGGGACGATACAGTGTAAATAAACAATATTATAGTTAGTGCTCGATAAAATTAGTTTCATATTTCGTAAAGTTGCAGTAAATAGCAACTATATTTTATGTCTTTACTTGCATTGAATTTTAATTTTTAATCGATTTACAGCCATGAAAAAACATCATCAGAGTTCGCTTTCCAAATTTTTTGCTAAGACATCAAAAGTTGATACGGAGGAAAACGATTCCGATCAAAACTTCGAGTTACCGGTGGCCGAAAAAGGAGGGGGTCTGAACAAAAGGAGGAACGTAGCGCCTTTCAAAGCCAAGAAGCTGATATAGAGTCATATCGGCGGTCACAATTAAATGACTCTGAAAAAATTGATGCTTTGGGCAAGCTTAAAAATCCTCCACCACACTTCAGTTTCCCGGCAGTAATGAAAGGGGCAATAAAGCGGAAATTAAGTTATCACTGGCTGTGTGAGTTTGATTGGCTGATTTACTCGGTTGCAGGAGATGGACTTTATTGCAAATTTTGGTTTTTCTTTGCGATCGAGGATCAAGTTGGATCACTGCTTGTCCGAACACCTTTCAAGAATTACCAAAAGTGCCGTGAAACTTTCACTGCTCATGCAAAAGCGCCATACCATTTACGATCAATTGAAACAGCAAAACCTCTCTATGAAGTCAACAAAAACCCCGAAATAACCATTGAACGACTGTTGACGAGGCAGAAAGAAGTTGAAAGAAAGCAAAATTTGATTCTTTTGGAAGGAATTTTTGACACCATCAATTATCTCGCTCGACAGTCATTGCCGTTCCGAGGGCATAGAGATTCTGTCGGGATATTTAACGACCAACAGGGCATCAACGACGGAAACTTCAGAAATCTGATTAGACTTCTTGCTTCGAGGGACGATTTTTCCGGAATGCATTAGAAAGTTCGCCAAAAAATGCTACATACTTAAGTAGCACAATGCAGAACGAAATTTCGTTATAATTAATGAGATTGCTTTGACGAAGCTTCTTCAGAAAGTTATAAAGTCTGAATTTTTCTCTATTCTCGCCAACGAGTCATCGGATGTTTCCGGAATAGAACAAATGTCGATTGGACTCCGTTTTATCGACATTGATGCCGATAATATTGTTGAAGCATTTTTAATGCTCACGGATTTGTGTGATGTTACAGCCAAAGGACTTACTGACTCATTGTTAAGCGTGGCAAACACGATGAAGGTACGAATGGAAAAGTGTCGAGGAATTGGCTTAGACGGAGCAAGAGTGATGAGTGGAAGGAAATCAGGCGTTTCGGCAATGGTCCGGGAAAAATTTCCTCTGGTTACTTACGTACATTGTTTCAGTCATCGATTAAACTTGGTCATTGGAGAAAGCTGCAAAGTAAAGCAGATAACCCTGTGTCTTGGCACAATTAAAAGCATCTACAACTTCTTAAACTCACCGAAAAAACAAGTTGAATTTGGCAAATCAATCGAGAAAACAACGCCAGAAACTGCTAGGAGAAAGCTAAAAAATACTTGCGAAACGCGCTGGATTGAACGACACGAAGCAGTCAACACATTCTTCGAACTTTTCGAGCCAACAATTGACGTGTTGAATGTAATTTCGGAATGGAGTGACAACGAAGATAATGTGAAAGCTCAAGGTTTTCTTAACACAGTGTCGACTTTCGACTTCATTATTACTCCTGTCACATTAAAATTCGTGTTCAACTTCATCCTGCCGTTAAGTCGGCTTCTGCAATCACATTCAATAGATTATAGCACCGCCATAGCATCGGCCAATGATCTCATCGAGAAGCTTGAGACGGTTACTGAGAACAGCAAAGACCATTTTCAAACCTTATTCAAAGAAGCATCTGACGTAGCATCTTGCTTTGAAATTGAAATTTCATTGCTGAAAAATAAAGGAAGGCCAAGATTAGATGGAATAAATCAGCAGCCTGTAGAGTTTTATTATAGTTGTCTGTTCATCCCGCTGTTGAATTCGGTATGTCGAGAGCTCAAAGAAAAATTTCGAGAAAACGCAGTGCTTGCAAATTTCAAAAATATAATGTTCAACCCAGAGTGGCTGTTGAGCAGAGAAGTTCAGAACAGTCTTATGCAACTTTACCATTTCTACGTGGAAGATTTGAACGGATCAGTGCAGATGTTTTTCGGAGAAGTTGAGATGTGGCAGAAAAGACTGGGAAATTCAACAGTAAAACCACGGACTTCAATGGAACATTTAAAAGCTTGCCCTCAAGAAATGTTCCCAAACGTGTTCCGATTGCTGAAAATCTATAATGTGATTTCCATAACAACCGCTGACGTCGAACGCTCTTTCAGCAAAATGAAGCAACCTAAAACGGACGACAGAAATACAACAGGAGAGGAAAGACTCAACGGACTAATGTTTCTGAGCATTCATCGTGACACGGAAGTTAATTTTGATGAATTTATATGCGAGTTCCGCAAAGGAAAACGACGACTTGACGTGTGAATTCCTTTGATCAAGAATAAATGTTATTACCATGTTTAAATATACTTATCAAATTCATTCGAAATAGCTCTGGGGTTTTGAGGGCAAAACTTATTACGAATTTCTAGGACTTTTTTTAATAAAAAATATATTTTGCACCCCCCCCTCTGAAATTTCTGGCTACGCCACTGAAATGTATATTAGTAATTAGAATAGGAATTTTTCTTTTCGGTTATTATATCTTCAATCACCTTCTTCTTTCAAATGTACAATAATAGTTTCTCCTTATAGTTTTTTTAAAACAAATTTTATGGATTTTTTATTTGTTATCCATTTTCTATAGCGATAATTTACTATGGTAAATTACTATGGTAAATTATCGCTATATAGTTTATTTTTTTTTAAAAAAAATAAAAAAATCTTCTCCACGTGCAAGTGTAGAATTGTTACTTACACTGGACCAAAAGAACCAACAAATAAAATAAAATAAAATATAACAATACATTACAGAACTTCCACCTTTAAAACCGGAGGTTAACATTTAAATGGCTTTACATATTTACAGAAAGAATAAAACATATGTTGTTGTGATTTGTGATGGTTTAGTTGTGTTTTTGTTTTGTGTTTTACAACTAAAAACATTATAAAAATTGTACAACTAAACCTTGTGGGTACGTGTGTTATTTATTTGAGGCAATCATTATAACGCTTTTTGTATTCTGATGTGATTGTTGTGTTATAGTCGAAAAACTTTGTTGAGTCTTTTTCGCTGAATCTGATGTGTTTTTGGTTTGTCTGTGTTTTTGTTCGTTCTTGTGTTTTGTATTTTGGGTTGTTGTTTTGAGGGTTTTGGTTGTGGTGATCGTTAAATGTGGGTTCTTTGTTTTCGTGATATGGTTTTAATCTACGTATGTTTATTTTGATTTGTTCATTGTCTTTTAAAATTGTGCCGACGTTTTTATACATATTTAACAGTTTGTATGGGCCTTCGTACTTTGTTTCAAATCCGCTAGTGAAGGGTTTCTTTACTAAAACCATGTCTATTATTAGTTCTGTTTGGTTTTGAGTTTGTTGAGTGTTTTTGTTTTTTAGAATACTTTTTTGTTTGGGTATTTGTGATTCTTTATCGATTGTTTTAATCTTGTTTTCGTTTTCAACTTTTAAGTTTGGTAGGTTTGTATTGTGTCCAAATATAGATTGGTTAGGACTTTTATTGTTTAAGCTTGAAGGATTGTTTCGTAATCCTATTAGTATTTCTGGCAATTTTTCTAACCAGTTGTTGTTATTATTCGTTTTTGTTCTGATAGCTTGTTTTATTGATCGGTGTAATCTCTCCACTTTTCCATTTGATTGTGGGTTGTATGCTGTTGTTCTGATTTTGTTGATGTTATATTTATTGCAAAGTCTTTTGAAAATGTCTACCCTGATCGCTGATTATTGTCTTTGAGCAGCCATACCGTGCGAACCAGTTTAGTTCTAATTTACTGCATCTTTTTCGAACCAATTTGTTTTTCGGCTTATTATAGTTAATAAATAATTGTGTTTATTATTTGGAGGTAGAGGACCGACTATGCCGATATTGTTGGATAGTCGATTAGGTCAACAAGAGTTTACTAAAAAAAATCAAATTTTATTATAATTAACAGTAAGGCCCATCGGGTGTTAGGGGAGAGATTCTCGACCCTTCTGATGTCTGAAGCTTTTTTGTTGATTCCTGCGAACGCTGAGCCGGGGCTCAAGCGTTAAACGTTTATTTGAGAGGTTTTGATGGATTGAGGTTTGAGAGCTTCCAGAGTCAAACGCATATGTAAACACAGATGTAATAGGAATATTGGATATAGATATAGTTATGCACTGAAATACTATATTATATATAGGATATTATTGGTGAGTTTTGGTATAGGTGGTAGTTGAGAGATAGTGGTTGAAAGGTATAGGTTGAAAGGTAGAGATTGAGAGGTAGTGGTTAGAAGGTAGAGGTTGGTAGTTGAAAGGTAAAGGTTGGTGGTTGAAATGTTGGTTAAGGTTTGTAGGTGGTTGCAAGGTAGGGGTTAAATGTTAGCGGTTTGAGAGTTAGTAGTTGAAAGGCAGTGGTTGAAAGGTAGTGGTAGGGGTTGAAAGGTATTGGTTGAGAGGTGATGGTTGAAAGGTAGAGATTGATAAGTATAGGTTGAATGGTTGTGATAGAAAGGTTATAGTGGTTGAGGCTGAAAGTTATGTAAATATTAGTAAATTACTCAATGACAAAAACAAATAAAACATTGCAGTAGTATGAAAAAGGCACGTAAGGCAGTATGGCTTTCTGGTTGGATTGGTTTGATTGATTGGATGATTTGTTTGAGAATTAGATTGTTTGTTATTCATATCTCATAGGGTCTGTATTTGGATTGGAGTATTGAGTTTGCAACATAGAGGGCTTCTGATCGGTGTTTTACGTAGAGTCTGAGTGTAGGTGGGTGTTTGCTTGGATGTTGGTGGTACCCCTGGTTCCAATGAGTATAGGTTGGTGTTGGATAACTTGTGAGTATCGAATATTCAGCAGGCGGGTCCTTTCTGATAAATAAAGTCGGTTGCCCGAAGAGGTGTAAGGTGTAAGTTACTAGAAATTATTTATTTCAGTTAAATTTTAAGGTATTTCTCTTTTGAATGAAAAGGTTACTGGTTTTATTTTTATTATCAAGATGGGTAGTTATTATTGTTATTATTGTTATCCCTATTATAAAACATGATTGTTATTATTATTATTTTTTGTTAAATATTATTCATCGTTGTTACGAACATAAGTATTATTACTGTGATTGACCATTGTTTAGTATTATTATTATAGAATTGTTATCATTACTATTATCATTAATATTATTATTGCATCATCATTATTATTATTATTATTATTATTATTATTATTATTATTATTATTATTATTATTATTATTATTATTATTATTATTATTATTATTATTATTATTATTATTAATATTATTATTATTATTATTATTATTATTATTATTATTATTATTATTATTATTATTATTATTATTATTATTATTATTATTATTATTGTTTAATCAACCACGTTTCTAGACACTGAACAGGGTATCTTTGCTGACAGGGCAACTCGTACACTTCATCGGCCACCTCATAATCTGACAGACAAATGGAACCTGTATTATTAGCTGCGGTGATTTTCTTGACTTGTAATTTCTCAATATCTGCCTCATTTGCTGGTGGAGGACCACTCTGTTCAAATTGATTCATAATACTCGTTACAAAATTGTCGAAACTTTGATCTGAAAATATGTAATCTGACGAATCTGATCTAAAATCCAGCGGCAGCAATCCACCAAATAAACTTGATATTAGTTGGGTAAAAACGCTATTTCTGTTATCAGGATCTCTTGGAGTAATAAAAAAGGAACCATCAGTTTCGTTTGTAGTACTTCCAACAGGAATATGACGAATAATATGAAAAACATTCAAGGTGTCATCATCACTTTCCATTGAGTTATGACGAATAATATGAAAAACATTCAAAAAGAAATTTGGGATGTTTGCCTTAGGGTTAAGTATTGTGTTTACCGCGGATGAATTGTCGGGATTGTAGTAATAACTGCTGCTTTCTTGTGTTGTGTGTGTTTGCTGTGTGGGCATTAGGGTTGTAATGATAGTTTATGTTTTCTGGTGTATGAGTGTTTTCGTAAATGTTGGGTGTCTGTGTAGTGTTTGTCGGGTTTGTTTGATTGGTTGCCATTTATGGTTTTATTGTTGTATTAAAAAAAATTATAATAGTTTATCTGAAGGATATGGCCTACTGTGTTCGGCCAACAGTGTCACTAGCCTTTATAGTTCTATGATAATTATACTGAAAGGTTTCGTGACTGAAAGAACAAATGCCGAATGCGTGTGTGTTATTGTTGTTTAATTTTGCGGCGGTTAGTGGTTTTTCTGTTTTTTGTCTCGGGTCATCTCGGGTACATGTGTGTTAATTTTATATATGTGGACTACAATTAAAATAAATATCAAACATATTAAAAATACTAAAAACTATTTCGACTTTACAATATTTATTCAAAGAAAAATTATTAAACCTTAAAGTTTGTATCTGGAAATTCAAATTTTATTGAAGAACCTTTCCTATTGTTTAGGATCAGTTGGAATGTATAGAGCTGCTTTGAATTACAAATGAATTACAATCTCCCAACAGCGATATTCGAGATCGGTTATTACAAAATAAATAATTGTTGGGGTTCAACAAGAGAGGCACAAAAATGAGGTGAAAATTGACAAAAAACACCAAATTCAAAATAAAAATTTAAAGTACAAAATATTAATTAAAAATCAAAATTTTAAAAAATGAATATTTTCTGGGGGAAACTGGTATGGGCGGATGCTAAACAATGAGACGAGTTCAGCTATAATAAAATAAAATCAATGGGAAGTCCCTAAAAGGAATAAATTACAAAAAACAAAAATTAATTAAAAATTAATTAACTAATGGAAAACCCGAGCTAATGGGAAACCCGAGCTAATGGAGAACCCGAGCTAATGGGAAACCCGATACAATGGAAAACCCGAGCGAATTGATAAATCCAATTTTAGGAAGGCAATTAATTTAGCCGGATAAAAAGTAATAAGCGCCGTCAAAGGAAATGAGCCAATTCCCTTCAATTGAATTAGACCTCCAAGAGGAAGCCCGGGGGGAAATAAGACCAAAAATAATTGGCAAAAATAAAGTCAATTACCAAACGAGTATAAAAGCAACTGGCAAGAAAACAAAATGCCAGTTGGTCGAAGAAAAGTTAGTAGAATTAAACGAGTGAGTAAAAGGATTTAGCAGTTGTGATAATTAGATATTTAAAAATCGAACGTACCAGAAAGGGACATCTCCCGTTGGAAGATTATCCCTACGTGAGATTTGTTGTACTATTGAAAAGTGCAGATCAGAGTTATTAAAGATTGAAATTGTTCAATAAAGAGTGTAACCAACAAGTGTACTTGTATTTGTCTTGAATAAAATTATTGTGTTGGGTTATCTTGATTTTGATAAAGAACACAAAGGAGTCAGACCGTGATACCGACTTACATTAAAAACCCAACATATTTGGTGAGCCCGACGTGATCAAAAGTCGGTGAAAATTTGTTGAAATTGTGATAATATTTGAGTGATACCGAAGAATAAAAAGATCGGTGAAAATTTGTTGAGATTAGTAAAGTATCGAAAAATAATTTGGAAAACGATAATAATAATTAAATAAATAAATATTGAAGTGAAACGTTTATTTGAAAGTGGTGAACATTATTCGAGAATTATTAAAGTGGTGAATTTATTATTGAAGCAAAGTGGGAAAATTTGTAACGATTGATTGTTGAAAAGTCGAAATTAAAACGAAAGGTAAATTTTGTAATTGTAACACTTTAAATTTTAGACGAGTAAAGCCTGTGTTGACCCGATCATTTTATAAATTGAGAAGCCAAACACTAATAGAGAATTTAATGAGTACCCAAAGACTAACCAATAATACAAATAACAATGACGAAACACCTGTGTCCACGGTGGGCAACGGCAAGGAAGGCAGTGATTATGCGAGTTGTCAAAAACTACCTGTAGATCAGTACGGTGGAGATCCGCTGGAATTTGTCGATTTTATGGCAGATTACTATATGTATGCGACAGCCTATGGATGGAGCCAATCGATAATGGTGCAAAGATTACCGCTATACCTGAAAGGAGCAGCCAGAGAAGCGTGGCAACAAATTGATAATAGATTAGTAGCAAATGACTGGACCAAGTTGAAAGACGCGCTAGCCACGAAATTAATCGGAGGGGATATAAAACGGATCATGCGACAGAAATTCTATAACCGCGTACAAAAGCCAGAGGAATCAGTAAGTGAGTTTGCTTATCATTTATCAACTCTTGCAGAGAAAGCGTTCGAAGTGAAACCAGAACAGGCCGAGATGGCAAAGCAGGTAAAAGAATTACTGCAGGATCAATTCTTGTCAGGAGTAAAGAAAGAAATAAAAAAGGCTTTATGCTATGTTGATTTTAATGACTTTGATGAATTGATCAAAAAGGCAATGAAAATTGAGCTAAATTTAAAAAGCACACAGTCAAAATCAGAGTCGTTTGCAGTCATCTCAGGCGCAAGCGAAAGATAAGTAACCCCAATTAGAAACAATCGTTTTCAACAAACAAGTAGTCCATCACCAAAATTTAGATCCAAATTTGAGTCGAACAAGTCAACAGATATTCAAATAGATGGAAAGGAAGGTCCCATCCAATGTAGTCATTGCCAAAGGATTGGACACCATGTTAACCAATGCTGGTTTAAAAATAGAGTACAGAGAAGCCCAATTCCGATTCAGTGTGATAATTGCCAAAGAATGGGACATGACAGCAATCAATGCTGGTCCAAAAATAATGTACAACGGAGTCCAAAGCAAATGTGGCCTGATTGGTTAAAAGGAAATGGTGCGAAAAGTTTCACTAAAGCGAACATTAATGAGCAGAGAACTAATGATAACTTGCAATGCTTTAATTGCGGAAGAAAAGGGCATGTGTCACGAAATTGTTTTGCCAGGTCAAGATCAACATCAACATCACCATCACCGCAGAGAGATAAAGTAAATCTACAAGGACAAATTCAATGTCATTCATGCAGAAGTTATGGACACATGGCTAGATAATGTCCAAGAAGTATGGATAAATTCCAAAGGCCCATATTAAAGAAATCGATTATAGTAATTATAGTAATAATTTACTATAAAGAATAAACTATATAGTTTCTTACTACTATCATCGGAGAAAAAATGATAATAGACTACAAATTGTAATTGCAATTTCGTTGAAAATAATAAAAATAACAACACACTACAGCTAGAAAAATGTCTTCTATTTAATGATCTGGTAAGTAGTATGTGGTAGTGACACATTCTAGATAAGAGATCTATTGATTAACTCTTAGACCATATCTTCGAAACCCACCTGCTTGTTAATTCTTAACAGTTGTGTACATTAACGACAGGGTTGTTTCCATGGGTACACGGATGGAAAAGTAAAATAGTCATGAAAACGCTCAGCTAAAAATCGAGATAAATCTTACAACAGCCCTAGAGCAGTAAAAACACATCACATAACCACATATAAATACAAAATTTTTCCTATTCGTAATTCACTTATTAAAATAAAATGAATTTCTTGCCGTAAAAATTTATTCTTTATATAGTATTTAATTTCAAAACTTAATATACATTAATATTTAAACGGAAAAAACCACTTTCTCGGTTTTGAATATAATAAAAGTTCACAATTTATAAATACAATAATTTTTACAGCTATTTGTTAAATGCTTAAAGTCAAACTCCAAATTTGTTTCAGAATTTCAACAAAAATTAAATTAAAGGGGCTTGGAGGTTTGGGGTGATTTTAAATTTAAAATTTTCAGAAAGTTCTTCATCTTTATATGGTCGGTCAGAAAAGAAAACTCTTCGAATTGTAAAGTTAGCATTAATTGTTATTTTTAATGTTTGGGAATATGATATACCATAACAATCATGGGTTAATTTTTCTAAATCCAGTACAATTGTATTCCAATTCGGACACAAAGTAATAGGTAAAATTGTTGAAAATGGATGAACCAGCACAACGGGTGAAAAATTGTTAACTTTAAATATTCTTTTAAAGCCACTTCTATCTACTATGACAACTTCAAAACAAAAAGTGGATTCTGTATTTCTCATTATAAGATGAAAATATCTCATTCGAATTCCTAATTTCTCTTTGGGATTTTTAGGACATTCAATAAAATTATTCACGGGATTTGGACCCTTGAAATTCAGAACTAGAGAATTAAGTATGTCATCGGTCTGTCGCCTTGCTACTCCATTCTTATTTTCGATTCTCCAATTGCGAAACGGTTTATTTCCAATACTATATAGAACAGTAATGAGACCACGTTGACAAATTTGATGATACATAAATATTTGATTTCATTAATTATAATTTTTTAAATCAATAGAATTTTTATTTTATATACATTAAGTCACTTTATCCATTCGTATCAATACATGTCTCTTATTGGAATATCTGTCGTCAATCTAAAAATAAATAAAAATTAATTAACTGACACAAAAAGTGAAATATTTTTTTAATAATTTCATTTCATTTTAAGAATTTTGTTTGGTTAGAATTTTAATTTCAGAATTGTTTTAATTAATTTAACTTAATTTTTCACCATTTAATTAATTATAATTTGCTGAATTACTCACTATTCTTAGTAAAATTTATTTAACATTGTTAATCAAAATTAGAATTATTATTAATGAAACTTAATGATATTGAAATTTTTGAGTTTTACAAATATATTTTCATATTATATAAGTTCATCATTAGAAAAGTAATTGAAATAATTTATACTTCATCAAGTTTGAGTTTCAAACAAATTTCCAGCAATTATTAAAATAAATACAAAAATGAAAAAGAATAAGTAATAATTACATTAACAGACGGACGGATGGCATCTAAATTAGTTTTGTTAAATATTTTTAAACTGATTACTTGATCGAAAAATCGATCTACCACAACTGAATTACTGCATCCCGGTGCCAGAGAACTTAATGACATGTTTGACTAGTAATTATAATTAATTAAATATATAATTAATATATAATTACTAAAATTATTTCTTCGTATTGATTAAGTTGGGAGAAATTTCCACGGCGTTTTTCAATGATTTGATGATTTATTGAAGGAGGTATTTGATCTAAATTAGTTCCTATTACAAGAATAGGCATTTGAGTAAAATTGCTAGATCTCCGATACCAATCAGAATTATTCGAAAAAGAATGAAAAGAATCTCCTAAGTAGGAACCCATTATAGATGTTTCTTCACTATATCCATCTTGACTTGAAAAAACTTGTTACAAATTTTTTTTAATAATTAACAAAAACTTCATGTCTGGATTGTGTTTCAAAATTTCTGCTAACCATTCATTTAGATTATTTTCAGACTTCTTATTTGTAACATCATAAACTAAAATTATTCCATCAGTTCCAGAATAAAATACTGATCTGGAATTTGTATGATTCTTGTATCCTCCTATATCCCATAATTCGACACAATAGTTTGCTTGTGATGGAGTACCGGCTTTGTAGTCATGTAGCTAACAATTATTTGAATAGCATCGTAGTAGTTTATTTAACAATTTCAAATAGTAGAACATTAAAATAATGATATAAATTTTTTTGAGTGACATGCTACAAGTTACTTTAATATTATTTGAAAAAAGATAGTAGGAAGCCAAAAATCCAAGAATTTAGTGTCACATAACAATTACAACTTCACACTCAATGGAATTTCGTGATTTATATGGTTGTGTAATCTTATTGAAGTGATGTAATAATTCCTTCTTGTATACTAATTTAACTTTGATCTTAAGTAAAAATAAAGTTTAAAATAAGATTGAGAAATGAAACTTTTTAATTTAAAAATAGAGAAACCCATGCTCCCAATGAATTTCCCAAACCATTCTATTTTTCGAATTATTTAAACACATTTTAATAGATGCGCTCAAACAATGTTGGAAAAACCCAAGACAAAAAAAGTAATAAAAAAATTTAATTTAAAGAAGCTTCCTGTTTTTTTAATGTTATTAATTATATTTGATTTCAAATCATCTTATTTGTAAAAAAACTTTCAAACGTTTTGGTTTTAAAAAAGTGTTCTATTTTGTAAATAAATGAAAAAAGTCCTATTTTGTATAATGTCCCAAATATTTATTATACACATGCATTTTTTTCAACTCTCTTCCTCTCTAAAAAAATTGTCTACTTGGTAAAAAATATTTTTGCCCCTCCTTGGAAAAATTACTGTGGACGCCCATGGAGAAACCTTAACTCTATTCAAATAAAACGCAAATAATATAATTTAAATCAAAGTTCATTTTGGTTTACCTTTGATCTGTTTTCTTTTAATGTTTCATTCATTTTCATTATGACTGTGTTTTTGAAGGAAAAAATAGTTTTAACAAAGGGAATTCAGTTTTAAAATTTAACACGTTTTAAAATTTTTACACTGCAAAAATTAATACATTTTCGTAGTACGTCAACGTTTTACTGGATTATTTGAAGTTTTTTTGTCAGTCATATTCGCCGCGTTGCTGGCGCTTTATTTGGCTAAATTAAAATCCTTGATGCCAGATTTTTATGTTTTAACTTATAACTCCAACAATTTTGATCCTGATATTTAATGACTTTGTTTTTGTCACAAAAAACCTTGTGGCAAGGAAGAATCTTTCGATATAGATTAAGGTTGCATAAATTTAATACTAATTTAGGTATGATTAATACTTTAATTTCCATTTGTAAAATTCTTTGCGTCGTAAGTAATATCATCATGCTGGATGAAAGTTATTTGATAAAGTAGTTCTTTGAAATGCTTTGGCGACGATATGATAATATCGATGAAAATAAATTTATCATTAGAAATAATACAGAATTTCTTTAAAAAATGTAAACTTTGCATAAATCTCAGTAACATTTCGAAGGGGTTATTCCATTTAGATTTAACCAAAGTTCTGTTCTGATATTCTTGACATATTTTTAAAGAATTTTTTTTGTTGACAAGCAAAGTACCAAATTTGGGGTATCGAGCACAGTCAAATTTTTGTTCGAGACCATAGCATAAGATTTTCGATAATAGAATATATGTAAATTAAATATAAGAGAAATGCCAAAAGTTAGTATGCCAAAAATAAATTTAGAAAATATTTATATTAAAATTTTATAATGAAATTTAATTATATGTTAAAGTGAGTTTAATTATTTTTCAAACATCTTTATCAACAATAACGAACAACTAATAACGAATAACAGTTAACTAATTAATAACAAATAAAGCAGTTTTTAGTATTGTTGTAAAGTAATGAGTAGTGGATAACAAGGTACTGAATAAGATGAACAATTGTTTTGCAAGTTTTTATGTCTTTTGCTCCAACCTTTTGTAAGAATTTTTTTTGTATTGTCTTCAATTTTATTTATCTGACACACTAGAACAGCATAATAATAGTTGTTGTGATGATTTAGCCCATAGTGATGTTTTCTGAGATTTCATGGGAAGTGTTTTTTGTATAATTTTTTATTTTGTTTAGCCCTAGCAGGGCTAGAGTTGTAGTAGAGTGCGTGGTTGTTATGGTTTGATGTTTCTAAATGACCTAGAACGACGTATTTAAGTTTAGCCGAGTATACTCGGGTCTACCGTGCTGCAGTACGCTTTCAAATATATAAAACGAGTTAACTCGGGTCTACCGGTTATCAGCCGGTTTCGGCTTGACGAGTATCCTCGGGTCTACCGGTAAAGGGGTTGATATTTATTAAAGATTATTTAAAATTTTACTTCCGCTGAATGTTTTGTCGGGCTAAACTTAGAAAACAACAATTTTTTCTTACTTTCTCTCTTTGTTTAATCATTAAGCCTCAAATTAGAAATAAAGGGCCTGCTGAGACAACCACACATAACAGTTAAAACGCACCAAGATTATTTAAAATCGATTACAACATTAATTAAAGCCAAAGTAAAAATGAAACAAAATTAAAAATAAGTAAAACACAAGTAATTAAATAATTAAGCAACCAGTTGCGCATAAAACACATTTTAAAACGCATACAAATATAAAATGAATCGCCGCAAAAAAGACACGCAACAGTAGAAAATACTACATCCATAGGATAAGGATGGCGTGTAATGGCGATCATTTGATCAATCAGCAATAAAAAGAAAAATAGTTTAATTCAAAAATAATTAATTAAAACAAATAAATGAAACGGACCAATCAAAATGATTGGAATTTATAAATGATCAAAAACACACAATATCAATCCTGATTGGTAGAATGTATTTACAAAAAACTATATCAGCAGACACTTTACCACTTTATGTTTTATACATCAAAAATTTGATTCACAATTTTTTAAGCAAACCACTTTTTTATCAGCCAAAATTTTTGTTTTTAACCAATTGTATTAACAAAACTACTATTTTAACAATTTAACTCAGTTTTGTATCTTGTAGCAATTTGTTTTCTTTAACAAAAACCCAAGTTTTGTCTCAATTAGAACTACTTGTTTTCATCAAGCTACTACTATTTTTTGTTAGATACCTGTTAAACCCAGTCTAACTATGTGTTTAATCAATTCTCAAGCATTTTACTAGTTTTGTGTCATTGATTTTATAATTTACTTGGAATGGTAAAATCTGAAAAGGATCTTTCCACATGTGGTTATTGTTATTTTATTATATTATAGTAATTTTGATTATGACCTTGTACGCTTTTGTTTGAAATTAAATAATTTTGCTAAACAAAACAACACTTCGTTCTTCATTTTAAAATTTTAAACTTCAGAATTTTATATCTTATTAATAAAAAGTTGCAGGTCTTAAAATTTGCATGTACATTATTCATTTTATTCATAAATACTTGGCGGTGGGAATATTGCGAATCAGTGGTGAAGGAGGCACCTGTTGACTTCTCGCTACCAGCGAGATGGTTGTGGTGAAGTCTCCATATGAGGATAGCGGCACAGCCATTTTAAGACCTAATCATCAAATTCTTTTCCCCCGTAAGCGCCAACAGTTTCTATTATTCATTTAGTTGTATAAATAACGGTATCAAAAAATATAGAGAATTCCTACTTGGACTTCATTCAAATTTAAACCTAATTTTATCATCATTTGGCAACCACCTGTATTTGTTGAAACCCATAAAATATATATTTATTTTAAAATATATATTTTATTAAGTTACTACTTAATTAAAATTAATGAGATATAATAAAATGTTACATTAAATCATTTTTAATTATTTAATATAATAAATTACTTTGATTTCAACTTGGGCCCCAATGGTCCAATTCGGGTTTATCACAACTTTATCGTAGCATAACATGTTTACCAAAGCAGTTTTCCCTACTCCTAGAAAATTTTTTAAAAGTTTATATTAAAATATAATTTAAAGATTAATTATTTTTCAATGAAAATAATTAATTAATATAATTTAATATTCAAATATAAAACGAAAATTTACACATTTAAACTTATAGTAATATAAATATACTGAAATGAAAGAATTACCAGAATCACCCGCAACAATTATTTTAATTTTTTGATATTTTGACATTAAATTTATTTAATATTAAAACAAATGTTTTTCGGAAATTCCGAAATATTTAAAAATCAAAATTTATTGAATTGATTTAAAATTAACTAATCGTAATTCGTAATTATTATACTTTATATAATTAAAAATGGCATTAAAGGTTTAAAGCCAATTTTTATCATGATAAGAGAAATGTTATATTTATTACAATTTGTCTAAATATATGTAAAATATTAAAATATTTCATTTTATATACACCAATACCTCACTTTGCGTCGTGGTTACGTTCCAAAAAAACACGCAAATTGAAACGACGCAAAGTGAACTTTAAAATTAGCAAAACAAAGTGGAAATAAAAGTGTATTATAATTGTGTTGAGGATACCTAAATGAAAAATAACATAATAAATAAATAAATTACCTGGGGGAAGATCGTCATGACAAATTGGACGATCTATGGGAATTCAGAAAAGAAAACAGAAGTAAAAAGAAATTAAAAATGAGAAAGATAAATCAAATAAAAGGAAACAAACAAGAAATTAAAACAAAGGTCGTTGTTAATTAAGAAGTACAAATGAAGGTGGAATTTGAAATTCCAGAAAAAAACAAAATAAGGGAAAAAGCCGTATCTTGACAGCCTGCCAAAGATAGCGAAATTGTCGGGAGAAGGCGGCAACAGAAAAGGAAAATGGAAAAATATCTCGACATCTGTCAGAGATAAGGCTGATGTAGAGAAAAAGAAAGATGGTAAACAGAATCGGTCGCCAGTGCCACAAACAAAACAACTATATAAAGGAAAACTGGTGGACGAGAAATCAGAACAAATTGAGAGCAAATTTAGACAAATTTGGAGCGAAAAGTAGAACGGAAACAGGACGAAGTTGAGAGCAAAACGAAACGAAATTAGAGGCAAAAAGTAGAGTAAAATTAGAGATACTCGTATACAATTTGATACTCGGATTTGGTGCCGTCTGATGCATTTGTTTTAATAAATATCGGGTCTAACCATTTGAATTTTCGTAGAGTTTGGTCAATTTCTTCCATATACTTTTCAAATCCATCTCGCTTTTCCACACTTGCTGCATAACATTCCGTAAAAAGTTTAATAACAGTTTTAATTTTTGTTAAACTCAACGGTATTTCCGTTAGCTTCATTAACACTTCTGTCAATTTCTGAGAGTTTGCATCAGGTTCTGTTATTAATTTTCTGGCCTTATCAATAAGTATTGTACTCTTTTCACTTTGCATGTCGGTTTTAACTCTGTTTCTTCAATTTTCGTCATCATATGAGCATCTGATTCCTCATCTGATTCAAATTTCGCCATCAATTTATTCAATTTTTGATTCAATTGCTTGACATCGTTCTCAAGTTTCTCTCTAAATTTATCTTTCTACACATATGCAACGTTATTCTTTGATTGGTTTTCATCCTGAAATCTAATTGTTTGTTTCAAAATTGGTCTTTGAAATTTATCGGAATTCCTGGGACAAGATCTTGCAATATGCCCGTAATTTCTACATAAATGACATTGAATTTGCCCATTTAAATGCATATTATCTCTTTGTGGTGATGGTGACATTGATGGTGATCTTGATCTTGAAAAACAATTTCTAGAAACATGTCCTTTTCTCCCACAACGATAACATTTTACCTCTTCGAAAATTCGTTCCTCTATCATCTCTTTGCCAATCTGGACTCAATCTCCTGGGTACTCTTTCAGAATTATTTTAAACCAACACTGATTTTTATAATGGCCAGTTTTCTTACAAATATCACACTGAATAACTTTAACTCTTTCAGTGCCGGGGGAAATTTGGCTTGCTCTGTTCATATTATTATCGTTTCTCCATTTGGGTGATGGGCTTTTTGATCGTTGGAATCTTTTTCCTGATTCCCAATTGTCTTGAGTTGAGTTATTGATCTTTCTCTTTGTACTGGAATTATTGCAAATACCTCAGATTTATTTTTAGAGCTCTTTAGATTCAATTCGATTTTCATAGCCTTTTTAACTAGTTCATCGAAATTGTCATAGTCTACAAAATATAATGCCGTCTTTATCTTTTTATTTACTCCTGATAAAAATTGATCTTGAATAAGTTCCTGCATCTGTTGGGCTAATCCTGGTTGTTTCGAATCTTCTTCAAAGGATTTGCTGGCAAGGGTCGATAAATGATATGCAAATTCGCTCACTGTTTCATTTGGATCTTGAACTCTATTATAAAATTTCTGACGCATTAATCTCTTTATATCTCCTCCAATAAGTTTAGCAGTCAATGCATCTTTTAATTTGGCCCAATCATTGCCAATTATCTTCCTGTCGATTTGTTGCCAAACCTCTCTAGCAGTTCCTTTAAGATATAAGGGTAACTTTTGAATCATGATTGCTTGAGACCATCCATAAGCCGTTGCATTCATATAGTAATCACTCATAAAATCAACAAAAATAACTGGATCTCCTCCATATTGCTCTACAGGCAATCTTTGAAAACTTTAACAATTTTCTTTAACAACTGAAACTGGTAAATCTTCACTGCTCATTATCTTTTCATTTTTACGTTGGCTTCGTAAATAATATCGGTTCACTTTAATAAATTATTTCGTTTTCAAATTGCACAAAATCTAAATCTCAAATTATTATTACAATAAATAATTTACCTTTTTACAATCACTTTAATAATTTAAATTTAACACTTTATTTTCACAATTTTCCTTTTAACAATCTTGTCACCAACTTTTGATCACGCCATGCTCACCAAAAATATGTTGGGTTATTGAGTTGGTGATAATTTTATATGTTACTCTGACTCCAAGCGTGTCTTTATACGATTCACAAATAACACTTGACAGCAGAAATCTTTATTGCTAATCACAAATAATCTTTCTCTTTACACTGGCAATAAATTCAACACTCTGCTTGGTGACTATACAATGCTTATTACAACACTCGGTGAGGAATAGCACTTATGTATAACACCGGATTAAAAGATCACAAATTACTGATTGGTTTCTAAACTGGGATTTTGAGCTGGTTGTTTTCTTTGACTTTCTTCACAACTTTATTCAAATAATCAAATAACTTCTTTTCGTTTTATTTTTCAACTAATTCTTTTCTTCAACTCTTCTCTAATAATTATTCTCCACAATTATTTCCTTTACAATTATTTTGACAATCGTTTGTCCAACAACGTTTTCTCCAACGTCTAATTTTCTCCAATAATTTTATCTCTCAAATCGTCTTCCAAATTGTTTTCAATTTCGCGTCACATTGTCTCTAATTTACTTCTAATTTGATGTCCACCAGTTTTCCCTTATATAGTTCGCTTTTCTTGTGGCACTCTAGATAATGAAGTGTTTTTTCATTTTCTTTCTCATGCGTTTCCCGACTTTCCCATTTTTATCTCTGACAGCTGTCAAGTTATTTTCCATTTTCCCTTTATCTGTTATCACTGGCAAGCTGTCGAGATAAGGATATTGTTGTTTTTCCTTTTTCCCTGATATCAAAATTCCTTTTCGTACTAATTAATTAGTACTGACCTTGGTTTCCATTTTCCTGTTTGATTCCTTTTATTTCCTTTATCTTTCTCATTTTTAATTTCTTTTTACTTCCGTTTTCTTTTCTGAGTTCCAATAGATTGTCCTGTTTGTCATGGCGATCTTCCCCCAGGTAATTTTATTTATTTCTTTATAAATTGTTATTTAGGTATCCTGAACAAATATGTTGAATTTTTTAGGAGCTCTTTCTTTCTGTTATTGAGTCGGATTCTTGTTTCTTTCTTGTCCATTTCTCAGTCCCACAAATTCTATTAATCGAATCTCAAAGATAACATTTAGCAAATAATTTTCTTTTTTAGTTCCTGAATTTATCTAAATTTCTAAAATATCTAAAATTGAATTCATGTTAACATTAATATTATTCTACTAAAATTTGTAAAAGCATTACAATTTATATAATAATCTAAAATTATTGTCATCTTCACCGAACAAATCTTCGGCCAGAAATGTCTAAAATTATCCAAATTTTTAAAAATGTCTAAAACAATTTAAATTCACTTGAGATAATTAGTTATATTTGTGAAATTCAAATAAAATTTAAATATTTATAAATTATACGACAAATTTTACTATTGTCTACCTTCACTATTGTTGGGTTATTGGGTTGGTGATAATATTTGTAAAGCTAAAATTCTTACTCTGACTCCAAGCGTGTCTTTGACTGACCCACAAATAACACTTGACAGCAGAAATCTTTATTGATAATCACAAATAACTTTCACTTTACACTGACACAATTTACACAATTCAATACTCTGTTCGATGACTTTACAATGCTTATTGCAACACACAGTGAAGAATAGCACTCGTGTACCGTATTGATTGATCACTAACTACTGATTGGTTTATAGACTGGAACTTTTAGTTGGGTTTTTTTCTTTGACCTTCTTCGACAACTTTAATAAAATATTCCAAAAACTTCTTTTCGTTTATTTTTCAACTAATTCTTTTCTGAAAATCTTCTTCAACAATTATTCTTCAAAATTATTCTCCAACAAATTGTTTTCCAATAAATACTCGTCTCAATGACTTCTATAAATTTCTCCCGGAATTTTTCTGTTAATTTTCTCAGTAAGTTTTATCTCCTTTGTACGTATATTCTTGCCTGGTTTTTCGTTCGTTTTCGTTTGATATTTTGTCTGATTTTTTTTCTTTATCGGCCAACAGTTCCTCTTTATATAGCTCGTTTCATTTGTTTTAAATGTTTCACACTTCACTTTCTCCCGCATTTCCGTACTGTTTCCATTTTATATCTGACAGATGTCGAGATATGTTTTGCTTTTTTCCTTTTTTGTTGGGCCGACTTCTCCCGGCAATTCCAATATCTCTGACAAGCTGTCAAGATATACCTTTTTCCTCTAGTTTTGGTTTCAGAATTTAAAATTCCTTTCTCCTTTGTACTAATTAATTAGTAATGACCTATGTTGTACTTTCTTGTTTGTCTTCTTCTGTTTGGTTTCTCTCTTTCATTTTTCATTTCTTTTTACTTTCGTTTTCCTGTCCGAATGTCTTTTGCGATATCCCTGAATAAAATTATACTAATTGTAATAATGATAATACTTGTCGATACCCTATGTTCCCCATGAAAACTACTTTGGAAATAAATTTGATTTAATTAAAATTTTAAATAATAAATATTAAATAATAGATAAGGGAGCATCCATTAAGGACGTCCCCCCAAAATAAGTACTTTTTGACCCCCTGTCCCTTTTATGTCCCTTTTCTGGAGACCCCCCGGGGACATCCCTCCGAAAACAGAACTCCCTTATTTTTAGACGAAATTTAGAACATAAAATTATAATATTAGGCAGATTAATTTGTTGCTGGTAATACATAATATTGTTTAAGCTTTAGTAAAAATTGTCCAAATTTAAAAAGAGAATCCATTTTTTAAAACAAAATTAATGAAGCTAATATAGGCATCTGTCTTTTAATTAGTAGCCTAAATTATTTCAGTCGAATGTTTACTCGTCCTCCCATGGTGATTGGGTAGGTATTTGGTTTAGTCTGAGGATGTCCTAAGCACTTGGACCCCTCCCCCTATTGTTCGCATATGACTCCCCTGTAGAGACCCCCACCCCTCTCCCTCTTAGGGGACGTCCTTAATGGATGCTCCCTAATAACATTAACAATGAACAACAAAGGCGACAACAACAACCAGCAACAGCAACAACAGCAGAGTAACAACCACAATAGATAACAATAATAATAATAAATCAATAATAATATTAATTAATAATAATAATATTAATGATAGTAATGATAATAATAATTAATAAAGTAATAATAACAACTACGATAATTGTAAGATGATATAATAATTTCCAAAGAATTACTTACATAACCAGGTCACTAGACCTTGATATCTATTGAATGATGCGGGAATGCTTGTATAACTAAATTAAGTAAGTATGTTTGTCTTCTGTGTCAACAGTATCACTTAAACTAATAATTCTCCCTTTTGTAGATTACGCAATTCAATGTACTATAAATAGTATAACGATTGTGTGTTCCGTTTAGATTTTTGTAGTGAATAAATATTTCTGTGAAACTATGTCTTTTTCTAACATGGCGACCGCGCCAGGACTCCAGAACTATATCAAGCCACCTAATCAATTGCTGCCAAATGGTGATTTAGAAATTTTTATTTTGGAATTGAAGAGATTTTTCGAATTCACTCAACAACCGCAAGAAATTCAAGAAATTGTTACTAAGGCCTTTCTGTCGGTAGAGTTGATCCAGAAATATGAAGAAGTACAGAGCGATTATTCAGGCTATGAAGAAAGATTAAGAAAAGCGTTCGAGCCAAGGAAAAATCTAGCCATGGATCTAGACGCAGCTTTAAGATATCGAAAAGGAAATGACTCGTGCACCGAATTTTTCAATAAAGTGGAAAAGCTCGTCGACAATGTTCTTCGACACAAATTAACAAAACCGGCATTAATGTTATTTTTAATGCAGAATGCAATGGAAGATATGGAAACAAAAAAAAGAATTGAAATTAAGAGAAGTTAAATCAGTAGATAAGGCCAAGGAAGTGATATCAAGAATGGAAGAAATTCAAAAAGAGCTTTCAAGTGAACAATCCTTAGCATCTCTACATGAAAATAAATCATATGCGGAGACAGTCAAAAGTCCGAGAAAAACTCAGTTGTACCAACAGAATAAGACGCCAATATTTTCTAACTCTAGAACCAATGAGGCTGCGAACTTCAATATGCCAAATAAAAGTGACTGGAAGAACGGGACCAGGCGATTTAAACTGCAGAGATGTTGGGCGTGTGGAGAGCAAGGATATATTCGAGCAGAATGCCCAAACGTAAAATGCTCTCAATGTTCCAAAAATGGTCATTTCAAGTATCAATGTTGGGACATCAGAAGAAATTCAGTTAAAACAGAAGCATATTACAACGGAAGAAATTATGATAGAAATCAAAAACAATTTGGATCCAGAGGACAATATCAAAGCAGAAACCAATCTTCAGACAGAGGACCACATCGAAGACAATGCAATGCGATATACGACTACGAATACGAGGAAGGAGAGCTGATTCAACAGGATGACATGCAAAAAGATTGCGAACAGCTAAAAGGGGAGGCTCCAGTTTCAAGGGAGTTGCTAGGAGCCATAAATTTGGTTTAAGTAAGTATATTGTTGACACAGAATGTTTGAATTTGAATGCTTGTGATTTCAAGATTTCCGTAATGAATGAATTTAAAGATGATTTAAAAATTAATGATGTAATTATGAATGATTGTGAATGTTTTGACTTTGAAAATTATTTTGAATATAGTTTTTATGAAATTAATAACAAAATTGATAAGATTATGAGTATCGATATAATTAATAATAAAGTTAATGAAAATAAAGAAAGACCTTTTGCACCTAAATTCGTTTACGAAAGAATGAATGGCAGACCTAGTGTAGGTATTTGGCTGGAAAATAAAATAAAAGTTGATTTTTTTTTGGATACCGGGGCTAGAATAAACGTGATTAGCGAAGATGTTGTTAGTAAATTAAAGATGCGTGATAAAATAGGGGAATCCAATATTATGGTTACATGTGCAAACGAGAGCACACTTAAAATCATAGGAACAATATTACTAAAAGTTAGAATTTCGGGATTAGAATTGGTAATAAGATTCTTTGTGGCAAATAAGATTAACCCGAGCGTAATTGCAGGCGTAGAAATGATGAATTGTTTTGATATTAAATTACAGGCAGTAACTAAAGTAAAATTAAAAAATCAATTAATGAATTTAGAGGAAAACAATTTGAAAGGAATTATCGACCCAGCGATTAATAAATTACTTAAAGAATTTTCGGATATATTCATGAAAAATAAATGGGATGTAGGAAAAACACAGTTAATTAAACATAAGATAGTTACTAGAGGTAGCCCAGTGACAATTAATCCTAGACGTCAGCCGATTCATATTGCTCACAAAATACAAGACATGCTAAAAGACATGGAAGAAGCAGGAATTATAAAAAAATGTGACTCGGTGTGGAATAGCCCATTGGTATGTGTGTTAAAAAAGAATAAATCAGATATTAGAATATGTTTGGATTTTCGGGCACTAAATGCAATTACGGAGAGACCTCGATTTCCAATACCAAATATTGAAGAGATGATGGATATCCTAAATGGAGCACAGATATTTAGCACTATCGATCTTGGTAATGCTTATTATCAAGTGGAATTAGAAGAGGAATCAAAAATAAAGACTGCATTTTCAACAAAAGATGGTCAATATTGTTTTAACCGAATGCCTTTTGGAATTGCAGCTGCTCCAGCAACTTTTCAAAAATTAATGACTCAAGTTTTGGGTGATCTTAATTGGAGAGAAGCAATTGTTTATTTAGACGATATCCTTATATTTGCAGACAATGAAATCGAACATAAAAAAAGACTATAAAGAGTTTTTCGAAAGATTCAAGAAGCTGGTTTGAAAATAAGCTTAGAAAAATGTTGTTTTAACAAACTAGAAATAAAATTTTTGGGACATATTATAAATAAAAATGGTATTAAGACAGATTATGAAAAGATAAAAGCAATGCAAGAATATGAAAAACCAAAATGTATTAAACGTTTAAGAAGCTTTCTAGGCTTAAAAAATTATTATCGAAAATTTGTTAAAGATTACGCCAAGTATGCAAGACCATTAGAAAGGTTATGTGGGTCTAACAAAGATAAACTTATATGGACTGAAGAATGTGAAACAAATTTCAACACGCTAAAGAAAGCGTTAACGTCTACCCCAGTACTAGGATTTCCGGATTTACGAAAAACCTTTATTTTAGATACAGATGCTAGTTTCGATACGATTGGGGGAGTGCTTTCGCAGTTGAGTAGTAATGGACAAGAACAAGTTATTGCATATGGATCAAAGACAATGAATAAGCACGAAATCGGTTACTGCATTACGCGAAAGGAATTGCTTGCAATCTATCATTTTACTCAGCATTTCAAACACTATCTATATGGAAAAAGATTTACTTTAAGAACCGATCATAAAGCTATAACCTTTATGATAAATACAAAAAAGCCAATTACAGCACAATTCCAGACATGGATTAACTATTTAAGTGGGCTAGATATCAAATTAGAATACAGAAAAGGAGAATTGCATGCTAACGCAGATGCCCTATCAAGGAAAGACTGTACTTCATGTAGTCAGTGCCAAACAGTTCATGAAAACGCCAAGGTAGATAAAAATAAAACTAAAATATTGGCCATAGAAAATATGGACCAAGAAATAAAAGTAAATAATGAAGGTGTAATTTTTAATATACATAAAGACTTATGTCACGCAGGGGTAAAAAAAATTTACGAATATGCACGGAAAAATATGAAAATGAAAATTAGTGAAAATGAAGTTAGAAGAGTGATTGAAAATTGTGAACAGTGTCAGAAACGGAAGACGTGGACAAGACGAACAAAAGAACCGCTGATTAAACAGAGTACAGATGAAGTTTTCAAAGAGATATTTATTGATTTCTGCGGACCATTTAAGAAAACAATTCATGGAAAACAATATATTTTAGCTATAATTGATCAATTCAGTAGGTATATATCATTGACGGCAGTTGCTCATCAGGATGAAAAGACGACGGCAAAGATTTTAAGAGAAAATTGGATTTTGAAATTTGGTGCCCCTAAAATCATTCACTCCGATAGAGGAAAAACATTTGAATCTCAACTCCTTTTAGAAGTGTTGAAAACGCATCATATTACAATAATATATTCAAGCCCATATCATCATAGTACAAACGGTTTAGTTGAGAGGCAATTTAGAACTATAAGGGATGCAATTGCAATTACGTTAAAAGACAAACGGCATAAAGATTGGGCAGAAATATTGCCAGATGTGGAATTTATGTTAAATGCTACGATACAGCAGACAACCGGATTTTCGCCCTCTGAAATAATATTTGGGCGGAATATTTGTAGACAATGGATGGAAAAAGAGAATTTGGATATACAAAATAATGATGCTAATAATCGGAGAAGGGAGATCGTGGAGGGAATTAAACATAAACAAAACATAGAAAAGAATTTAATTACACAAAATTATAGGAATTTTGAAGTTGGAGACCAAGTATTGGTTAAAAAAGAAAATACTAGAAAGATGGATGAACGTTATGAAGGGCCTTATGAAATAACTGGAAAACGACATGACAGAAGCTATGTTCTAAAGAATAAGCAAGGCAAAGAAATAATTCGAAATGTAGAATGGATCAAAAGTTTTAAATGGAGGGGGATGTAAGATGATATAATAATTTCCAAAGAATTACTTACATAACCAGGTCACTAGACCTTGATATCTATTGAATGATGCGGGAATGCTTGTATAACTAAATTAAGTAAGTATGTTTGTCTTCTGTGTCAACAGTATCACTTAAACTAATAATTCTCCCTTTTGTAGATTACGCAATTCAATGTACTATAAATAGTATAACGATTGTGTGTTCCGTTTAGATTTTTGTAGTGAATAAATATTTCTGTGAAACTATGTCTTTTTCTAACATGGCGACCACGCCAGGACTCCAGAACTATATCAAGCCACCTAATCAATTGCTGCCAAATGGTGATTTAGAAATTTTTATTTTGGAATTGAAGAGATTTTTCGAATTCACTCAACAACCGCAAGAAATTCAAGAAATTGTTACTAAGGCCTTTCTGTCGGTAGAGTTGATCCAGAAATATGAAGAAGTACAGAGCGATTATTCAGGCTATGAAGAAAGATTAAGAAAAGCGTTCGAGCCAAGGAAAAATCTAGCCATGGATCTAGACGCAGCTTTAAGATATCGAAAAGGAAATGACTCGTGCACCGAATTTTTCAATAAAGTGGAAAAGCTCGTCGACAATGTTCTTCGACACAAATTAACAAAACCGGCATTAATGTTATTTTTAATGCAGAATGCAATGGAAGATATGGAAACAAAAAAAGAATTGAAATTAAGAGAAGTTAAATCAGCAGATAAGGCCAAGGAAGTGATATCAAGAATGGAAGAAATTCAAAAAGAGCTTTCAAGTGAACAATCCTTAGCATCTCTACATGAAAATAAATCATATGCGGAGACAGTCAAAAGTCCGAGAAAAACTCAGTTGTACCAACAGAATAAGACGCCAATATTTTCTAACTCTAGAACCAATGAGGCTGCGAACTTCAATATGCCAAATAAAAGTGACTGGAAGAACGGGACCAGGCGATTTAAACTGCAGAGATGTTGGGCGTGTGGAGAGCAAGGATATATTCGAGCAGAATGCCCAAACGTAAAATGCTCTCAATGTTCCAAAAATGGTCATTTCAAGTATCAATGTTGGGACATCAGAAGAAATTCAGTTAAAACAGAAGCATATTACAACGGAAGAAATTATGATAGAAATCAAAAACAATTTGGATCCAGAGGACAATATCAAAGCAGAAACCAATCTTCAGACAGAGGACCACATCGAAGACAATGCAATGCGATATACGACTACGAATACGAGGAAGGAGAGCTGATTCAACAGGATGACATGCAAAAAGATTGCGAACAGCTAAAAGGGGAGGCTCCAGTTTCAAGGGAGTTGCTAGGAGCCATAAATTTGGTTTAAGTAAGTATATTGTTGACACAGAATGTTTGAATTTGAATGCTTGTGATTTCAAGATTTCCGTAATGAATGAATTTAAAGATGATTTAAAAATTAATGATGTAATTATGAATGATTGTGAATGTTTTGACTTTGAAAATTATTTTGAATATAGTTTTTATGAAATTAATAACAAAATTGATAAGATTATGAGTATCGATATAATTAATAATAAAGTTAATGAAAATAAAGAAAGACCTTTTGCACCTAAATTCGTTTACGAAAGAATGAATGGCAGACCTAGTGTAGGTATTTGGCTGGAAAATAAAATAAAAGTTGATTTTTTTTTGGATACCGGGGCTAGAATAAACGTGATTAGCGAAGATGTTGTTAGTAAATTAAAGATGCGTGATAAAATAGGGGAATCCAATATTATGGTTACATGTGCAAACGAGAGCACACTTAAAATCATAGGAACAATATTACTAAAAGTTAGAATTTCGGGATTAGAATTGGTAATAAGATTCTTTGTGGCAAATAAGATTAACCCGAGCGTAATTGCAGGCGTAGAAATGATGAATTGTTTTGATATTAAATTACAGGCAGTAACTAAAGTAAAATTAAAAAATCAATTAATGAATTTAGAGGAAAACAATTTGAAAGGAATTATCGACCCAGCGATTAATAAATTACTTAAAGAATTTTCGGATATATTCATGAAAAATAAATGGGATGTAGGAAAAACACAGTTAATTAAACATAAGATAGTTACTAGAGGTAGCCCAGTGACAATTAATCCTAGACGTCAGCCGATTCATATTGCTCACAAAATACAAGACATGCTAAAAGACATGGAAGAAGCAGGAATTATAAAAAAATGTGACTCGGTGTGGAATAGCCCATTGGTATGTGTGTTAAAAAAGAATAAATCAGATATTAGAATATGTTTGGATTTTCGGGCACTAAATGCAATTACGGAGAGACCTCGATTTCCAATACCAAATATTGAAGAGATGATGGATATCCTAAATGGAGCACAGATATTTAGCACTATCGATCTTGGTAATGCTTATTATCAAGTGGAATTAGAAGAGGAATCAAAAATAAAGACTGCATTTTCAACAAAAGATGGTCAATATTGTTTTAACCGAATGCCTTTTGGAATTGCAGCTGCTCCAGCAACTTTTCAAAAATTAATGACTCAAGTTTTGGGTGATCTTAATTGGAGAGAAGCAATTGTTTATTTAGACGATATCCTTATATTTGCAGACAATGAAATCGAACATAAAAAAAGACTATAAAGAGTTTTTCGAAAGATTCAAGAAGCTGGTTTGAAAATAAGCTTAGAAAAATGTTGTTTTAACAAACTAGAAATAAAATTTTTGGGACATATTATAAATAAAAATGGTATTAAGACAGATTATGAAAAGATAAAAGCAATGCAAGAATATGAAAAACCAAAATGTATTAAACGTTTAAGAAGCTTTCTAGGCTTAAAAAATTATTATCGAAAATTTGTTAAAGATTACGCCAAGTATGCAAGACCATTAGAAAGGTTATGTGGGTCTAACAAAGATAAACTTATATGGACTGAAGAATGTGAAACAAATTTCAACACGCTAAAGAAAGCGTTAACGTCTACCCCAGTACTAGGATTTCCGGATTTACGAAAAACCTTTATTTTAGATACAGATGCTAGTTTCGATACGATTGGGGGAGTGCTTTCGCAGTTGAGTAGTAATGGACAAGAACAAGTTATTGCATATGGATCAAAGACAATGAATAAGCACGAAATCGGTTACTGCATTACGCGAAAGGAATTGCTTGCAATCTATCATTTTACTCAGCATTTCAAACACTATCTATATGGAAAAAGATTTACTTTAAGAACCGATCATAAAGCTATAACCTTTATGATAAATACAAAAAAGCCAATTACAGCACAATTCCAGACATGGATTAACTATTTAAGTGGGCTAGATATCAAATTAGAATACAGAAAAGGAGAATTGCATGCTAACGCAGATGCCCTATCAAGGAAAGACTGTACTTCATGTAGTCAGTGCCAAACAGTTCATGAAAACGCCAAGGTAGATAAAAATAAAACTAAAATATTGGCCATAGAAAATATGGACCAAGAAATAAAAGTAAATAATGAAGGTGTAATTTTTAATATACATAAAGACTTATGTCACGCAGGGGTAAAAAAAATTTACGAATATGCACGGAAAAATATGAAAATGAAAATTAGTGAAAATGAAGTTAGAAGAGTGATTGAAAATTGTGAACAGTGTCAGAAACGGAAGACGTGGACAAGACGAACAAAAGAACCGCTGATTAAACAGAGTACAGATGAAGTTTTCAAAGAGATATTTATTGATTTCTGCGGACCATTTAAGAAAACAATTCATGGAAAACAATATATTTTAGCTATAATTGATCAATTCAGTAGGTATATATCATTGACGGCAGTTGCTCATCAGGATGAAAAGACGACGGCAAAGATTTTAAGAGAAAATTGGATTTTGAAATTTGGTGCCCCTAAAATCATTCACTCCGATAGAGGAAAAACATTTGAATCTCAACTCCTTTTAGAAGTGTTGAAAACGCATCATATTACAATAATATATTCAAGCCCATATCATCATAGTACAAACGGTTTAGTTGAGAGGCAATTTAGAACTATAAGGGATGCAATTGCAATTACGTTAAAAGACAAACGGCATAAAGATTGGGCAGAAATATTGCCAGATGTGGAATTTATGTTAAATGCGACGATACAGCAGACAACCGGATTTTCGCCCTCTGAAATAATATTTGGGCGGAATATTTGTAGACAATGGATGGAAAAAGAGAATTTGGATATACAAAATAATGATGCTAATAATCGGAGAAGGGAGATCGTGGAGGGAATTAAACATAAACAAAACATAGAAAAGAATTTAATTACACAAAATTATAGGAATTTTGAAGTTGGAGACCAAGTATTGGTTAAAAAAGAAAATACTAGAAAGATGGATGAACGTTATGAAGGGCCTTATGAAATAACTGGAAAACGACATGACAGAAGCTATGTTCTAAAGAATAAGCAAGGCAAAGAAATAATTCGAAATGTAGAATGGATCAAAAGTTTTAAATGGAGGGGGATGTAAGATGATATAATAATTTCCAAAGAATTACTTACATAACCAGGTCACTAGACCTTGATATCTATTGAATGATGCGGGAATGCTTGTATAACTAAATTAAGTAAGTATGTTTGTCTTCTGTGTCAACAGTATCACTTAAACTAATAATTCTCCCTTTTGTAGATTACGCAATTCAATGTACTATAAATAGTATAACGATTGTGTGTTCCGTTTAGATTTTTGTAGTGAATAAATATTTCTGTGAAACTATGTCTTTTTCTAACATGGCGACCACGCCAGGACTCCAGAACTATATCAAGCCACCTAATCAATTGCTGCCAAATGGTGATTTAGAAATTTTTATTTTGGAATTGAAGAGATTTTTCGAATTCACTCAACAACCGCAAGAAATTCAAGAAATTGTTACTAAGGCCTTTCTGTCGGTAGAGTTGATCCAGAAATATGAAGAAGTACAGAGCGATTATTCAGGCTATGAAGAAAGATTAAGAAAAGCGTTCGAGCCAAGGAAAAATCTAGCCATGGATCTAGACGCAGCTTTAAGATATCGAAAAGGAAATGACTCGTGCACCGAATTTTTCAATAAAGTGGAAAAGCTCGTCGACAATGTTCTTCGACACAAATTAACAAAACCGGCATTAATGTTATTTTTAATGCAGAATGCAATGGAAGATATGGAAACAAAAAAAGAATTGAAATTAAGAGAAGTTAAATCAGTAGATAAGGCCAAGGAAGTGATATCAAGAATGGAAGAAATTCAAAAAGAGCTTTCAAGTGAACAATCCTTAGCATCTCTACATGAAAATAAATCATATGCGGAGACAGTCAAAAGTCCGAGAAAAACTCAGTTGTACCAACAGAATAAGACGCCAATATTTTCTAACTCTAGAACCAATGAGGCCGCGAACTTCAATATGCCAAATAAAAGTGACTGGAAGAACGGGACCAGGCGATTTAAACTGCAGAGATGTTGGGCGTGTGGAGAGCAAGGACATATTCGAGCAGAATGCCCAAACGTAAAATGCTCTCAATGTTCCAAAAATGGTCATTTCAAGTATCAATGTTGGGACATCAGAAGAAATTCAGTTAAAACAGAAGCATATTACAACGGAAGAAATTATGATAGAAATCAAAAACAATTTGGATCCAGAGGACAATATCAAAGCAGAAACCAATCTTCAGACAGAGGACCACATCGAAGACAATGCAATGCGATATACGACTACGAATACGAGGAAGGAGAGCTGATTCAACAGGATGACATGCAAAAAGATTGCGAACAGCTAAAAGGGGAGGCTCCAGTTTCAAGGGAGTTGCTAGGAGCCATAAATTTGGTTTAAGTAAGTATATTGTTGACACAGAATGTTTGAATTTGAATGCTTGTGATTTCAAGATTTCCGTAATGAATGAATTTAAAGATGATTTAAAAATTAATGATGTAATTATGAATGATTGTGAATGTTTTGACTTTGAAAATTATTTTGAATATAGTTTTTATGAAATTAATAACAAAATTGATAAGATTATGAGTATCGATATAATTAATAATAAAGTTAATGAAAATAAAGAAAGACCTTTTGCACCTAAATTCGTTTACGAAAGAATGAATGGCAGACCTAGTGTAGGTATTTGGCTGGAAAATAAAATAAAAGTTGATTGTCTTTTGGATACCGGGGCTAGAATAAACGTGATTAGCGAAGATGTTGTTAGTAAATTAAAGATGCGTGATAAAATAGGGGAATCCAATATTATGGTTACATGTGCAAACGAGAGCACACTTAAAATCATAGGAACAATATTACTAAAAGTGAGAATTTCGGGATTAGAATTGGTAATAAGATTCTTTGTGGCAAATAAGATTAACCCGAGCGTAATTGCAGGCGTAGAAATGATGAATTGTTTTGATATTAAATTACAGGCAGTAACTAAAGTAAAATTAAAAAATCAATTAATGAATTTAGAGGAAAACAATTTGAAAGGAATTATCGACCCAACGATTAATAAATTACTTAAAGAATTTTCGGATATATTCATGAAAAATAAATGGGATGTAGGAAAAACACAGTTAATTAAACATAAGATAGTTACTAGAGGTAGCCCAGTGACAATTAATCCTAGACGTCAGCCGATTCATATTGCTCACAAAATACAAGACATGCTAAAAGACATGGAAGAAGCAGGAATTATAAAAAAATGTGACTCGGTGTGGAATAGCCCATTGGTATGTGTGTTAAAAAAGAATAAATCAGATATTAGAATATGTTTGGATTTTCGGGCACTAAATGCAATTACGGAGAGACCTCGATTTCCAATACCAAATATTGAAGAGATGATGGATATCCTAAATGGAGCACAGATATTTAGCACTATCGATCTTGGTAATGCTTATTATCAAGTGGAATTAGAAGAGGAATCAAAAATAAAGACTGCATTTTCAACAAAAGATGGTCAATATTGTTTTAACCGAATGCCTTTTGGAATTGCAGCTGCCCCAGCAACTTTTCAAAAATTAATGACTCAAGTTTTGGGTGATCTTAATTGGAGAGAAGCAATTGTTTATTTAGACGATATCCTTATATTTGCAGACAATGAAATCGAACATAAAAAAAGACTAGAAAGAGTTTTTCGAAAGATTCAAGAAGCTGGTTTGAAAATAAGCTTAGAAAAATGTTGTTTTAACAAACTAGAAATAAAATTTTTGGGACACATTATAAATAAAAATGGTATTAAGACAGATTATGAAAAGATAAAAGCAATGCAAGAATATGAAAAACCAAAATGTATTAAACGTTTAAGAAGCTTTCTAGGCTTAACAAATTATTATCGAAAATTTGTTAAAGATTACGCCAAGTATGCAAGACCATTAGAAAGGTTATGTGGGTCTAACAAAGATAAACTTATATGGACTGAAGAATGTGAAACAAATTTCAACACGCTAAAGAAAGCGTTAACGTCTACCCCAGTACTAGGATTTCCGGATTTACGAAAAACCTTTATTTTAGATACAGATGCTAGTTTCGATACGATTGGGGGAGTGCTTTCGCAGTTGAGTAGTAATGGACAAGAACAAGTTATTGCATATGGATCAAAGACAATGAATAAGCACGAAATCGGTTACTGCATTACGCGAAAGGAATTGCTTGCAATCTATCATTTTACTCAGCATTTCAAACACTATCTATATGGAAAAAGATTTACTTTAAGAACCGATCATAAAGCTATAACCTTTATGATAAATACAAAAAAGCCAATTACAGCACAATTCCAGACATGGATTAACTATTTAAGTGGGCTAGATATCAAATTAGAATACAGAAAAGGAGAATTGCATGCTAACGCAGATGCCCTATCAAGGAAAGACTGTACTTCATGTAGTCAGTGCCAAACAGTTCATGAAAACGCCAAGGTAGATAAAAATAAAACTAAAATATTGGCCATAGAAAATATGGACCAAGAAATAAAAGTAAATAATGAAGGTGTAATTTTTAATATACATAAAGACTTATGTCACGCAGGGGTAAAAAAAATTTACGAATATGCACGGAAAAATATGAAAATGAAAATTAGTGAAAATGAAGTTAGAAGAGTGATTGAAAATTGTGAACAGTGTCAGAAACGGAAGACGTGGACAAGACGAACAAAAGAACCGCTGATTAAACAGAGTACAGATGAAGTTTTCAAAGAGATATTTATTGATTTCTGCGGACCATTTAAGAAAACAATTCATGGAAAACAATATATTTTAGCTATAATTGATCAATTCAGTAGGTATATATCATTGACGGCAGTTGCTCATCAGGATGAAAAGACGACGGCAAAGATTTTAAGAGAAAATTGGATTTTGAAATTTGGTGCCCCTAAAATCATTCACTCCGATAGAGGAAAAACATTTGAATCTCAACTCCTTTTAGAAGTGTTGAAAACGCATCATATTACAATAATATATTCAAGCCCATATCATCATAGTACAAACGGTTTAGTTGAGAGGCAATTTAGAACTATAAGGGATGCAATTGCAATTACGTTAAAAGACAAACGGCATAAAGATTGGGCAGAAATATTGCCAGATGTGGAATTTATGTTAAATGCGACGATACAGCAGACAACCGGATTTTCGCCCTCTGAAATAATATTTGGGCGGAATATTTGTAGACAATGGATGGAAAAAGAGAATTTGGATATACAAAATAATGATGCTAATAATCGGAGAAGGGAGATCGTGGAGGGAATTAAACATAAACAAAACATAGAAAAGAATTTAATTACACAAAATTATAGGAATTTTGAAGTTGGAGACCAAGTATTGGTTAAAAAAGAAAATACTAGAAAGATGGATGAACGTTATGAAGGGCCTTATGAAATAACTGGAAAACGACATGACAGAAGCTATGTTCTAAAGAATAAGCAAGGCAAAGAAATAATTCGAAATGTAGAATGGATCAAAAGTTTTAAATGGAGGGGGATGTAAGATGATATAATAATTTCCAAAGAATTACTTACATAACCAGGTCACTAGACCTTGATATCTATTGAATGATGCGGGAATGCTTGTATAACTAAATTAAGTAAGTATGTTTGTCTTCTGTGTCAACAGTATCACTTAAACTAATAATTCTCCCTTTTGTAGATTACGCAATTCAATGTACTATAAATAGTATAACGATTGTGTGTTCCGTTTAGATTTTTGTAGTGAATAAATATTTCTGTGAAACTATGTCTTTTTCTAACAATAATTATTATAATAACAACAATAATAATAATTAATAATAATAATGTTATAAGAACATTTTTTCCAATTTTACATCTGATTATTTTTCCATTGAATTTATTAAAAAGAGAGCTTGAAGACTATAAATCAGTAATATATCGATGTTTTTTGATACTCACGAATTTTCGGCACTGCCTTTTTCAAGTGAATTTTAGACGAACATTTATTTTGATTCTACGGGCAGATTTTGACATTTCAATCAAAACATCTTCGATCTCAATTTACTCTATAAATATTTAATAAAAATAATCTATTTTAAGCGATCCTCAGTCATAGTAGCACGGTCAAAAGTTTTGATTAAATTAAATTTACTAAAGCTTCTTTCAAGCGTACAATTTGTAACCGGAAGGGCTACTAGTATTAAAAGCAACTTTAAAACGTTCGGAAAAAATGTACTATTACTAGACTTGATATGGTCGATTATTGAATTCGGTTTTTCAACAAGCTTTGATAATCACAAATTTCATATTTTAATTTTTGCCCTTAATTGAGTTTCCAGACTTTTAAGCCAATTTTTGAAACCCACCGAAACCAAATTTGGTCTTTCTCGCGTTCAAAAAAGTAACAAAATTTACAAAAAGCACTATCTGTAGACTTTGAATAAACCAACCATGGAAAATTTTTAAACCAAGTCCACTGAAACTTTCGGTTCTTTCAGTGTATAGTTGTCTATGAATAGTTGTATGAATAATCCGGATTTTTGATCATATTGATATTTTCATCATAGCTCAGTGATGTAACATTTTGATAAAATCTAATGTCACCTGATAGTACTTTACTTGTTCGATTCGATGTCTCACTAGTTGCTGGTAGACTTTGAGTTGTATCTCCAGTTTCTGCTTGAATAGGTGTTTCTGATTTTGGCTCATTCGCGACGTAACTATTATCATTATTATTGTACTCATCGATTCCATCCGATGTGTTTTTTATTTTCGCAAAATAGTTAAAAATAAATCCATCTTTATTTCTCTTCCTTTTATTTCTAGAATATATTAAGTTATTCTTTACATGAACGTTTAAAAATGATTTGATTCGATTTACTTACCTCATTTTTAATGACCAATTCAATTATTATTCAATCAATTCAATTAATTCACGTTATAATATTCATAATATATTTCAACATGAAGTTTTAAAGAATTTTATGCACACAATTAATTAATTCAATTAAATCAATTTTATTCGTTGAATTTATTTTTAAAAAAATTTATAAACAATAAGTTTAATTCAAAAAATTAAAACCGTTAAAATTTGTATTAAATACCAATCAAGAAGGGGAAGTGTCTGAGCACCTAAGGACCCCCTGGTCACGCCCCTGGACTCAGTACTCCCCCCCCACGAGGGAAATTTAAAAAAAAATATTTCAAGGTTAAATTATAAACAAAGACAATGACTCGCCCGATGACTCATCAAGGTCATATGACTCATTCTAGGTCATCACAACAAAGAACATGGCTCATTCGATGACTCTTTCAAGGTTAAATGACTCATTCAAGGTCATTTTCAAGGTCGTGTGACTCATCCGACGACTCATCAATAAATTAGTCAAATAGGTTAGTCAAATCAATGGAAAATTGGGAAGATTTTTATAATTTCGGGTGGTTATTAGGAATTTGCAAAGAATCAATCAGAAATATAATTCATAAATATAAAAAAAATTGAGAAATATCCACAGGAAGACGAGGTGGCAGCAATCAAAAAATTTCCGAAATACAGGGAAATCAATTATTAGATTATGTGGAAGAAACCTTCTATGCTTCACTTCAAGAAATGTGCAATTACATGAAGCAACAAAATTGTATTGCTTCAAAAGCAACAATTTGCAGATTTTTGAACAATAATTTAATTTCAGTAAAAAAAGTCCGGCCATGTGTAGCTGCACGAAATTCAGATCGCGCCCTAGAAAAAGAATGGAATATGTGACACGATTCCAAGAAGATGGCTGGCTCAACAGCAAATTGATATACATTGATGAATGCAGCTTCAACACTTGGACAAGCCAAATATTAGGAAGAAATAAGAAAGGTGGGTGTATTTACGCAACAGTGGCAAGTAATTGAGGGCCAAATATGTCACTGGTTCTAGCTATTGGCGTGAAAGGGCCAATAGTAGTGACAAGTGAGGAGTATAAACCAAGACAAATATCCCAGGATATACAGCATTACGTAATATTTGCATGGGTTACCTGGGGGTGGTATGGTATTACATAATTCTTTAAAATTACATAATCATATATAAGGCGACGTAATTATATTTTGATTACATAATAATTGATTTTTAATTTTACATAATAATTGACCCACTTACGCAAAAATTGACCTTTGACCTCTTACATAATAATTAACCTTTGATCCCTTACACAATAGGATATATAGTATTACACAGGATATATAGTATTACGTAATATTTGTATGGGTACCCTGGGAGGTGGTATGGTATTACATAATTCTATAATTTTATTATAGATATATATTTATTGAATTATAAAAAGAAAAAGTCATACATACATTTTTGAACCCGAGTACTATAATGATGACTATGAATGTGATAAACACTCGGTTATAATTCACACACAGATAATATAGGGTTTTCCGACCTATTTAGACACTTTAACGATCAAATTAGACATTTCAAAAAAGTGATATATCTTTCACAATCAATTTAGACAATTTTCCAATCAATTTAGACAATCAATTAAAGAATACTTATTAAACAATTTAAAATATGTCTACATTCCCTCTGCATTTGATACCCATGAATAATAACGAAGAAACAGCGGTAAATGACGTAAATGACCGGCACATAAACAATAACGTTATTGACACAAACGAGCCATCATCAGCCTCTGTTGAATTGGAAACGACTGTCAGTGTAGATTCGCGTGTAAAAAAGTATGATACAATTGACCAGCACGCAAGAGAGCGTGTGATTTCGCTTTATTCTCAGAACATTACGATTTCCAGCATATCTTTACATTATAATTTAATTAAAAATATTGCATTTAAATATTTCTTATTGATAAATTTATATTGATTAAATAAAATAATTAAATTTAAATAAAATCATAAATTATTATCTAATAAATTGGAATTTATTTTCATAAATTCAAAATTGTTTTAATTTTTACTTTGAGTAAATTAAATTAAATTAAAATTTATAAAATAAATTAAAATTAAATATAATATTTAAATTAATATTAATTTAATTAAAATGAAAATATTACAGTAAAAAGACCTTTAAATACTGAAAAATATATAAATACTTACATTTTATCGTGTTTGCATTAATTTTCTTGGAATTATTTCGAACCATTTTATCATTGATGCTGTTTAAGTTTTTGTTGTAATTCTTGCTATTGACGTTGTTCATGTTGTTGAGGTTTGAAAATAAATTATTAAATTATATAGTTCAGATTAAAAGAAAAGCCGAAATTGAATGGCGGTCAAGCAGAGAAGCAATGGCAAAGAAAGGTATGATAAAAACAGAACTAGAAAAGGGTACAATCAGACATGAAATGGGAAAATGCGCAAACCGGAGGAAGTGGAATAAAGTGAAAAGTTATCGAAATTGAAGCTGGAAAACGGGAGAGGGGTAGATTAAGGGATGGTGAAGAAGACAGTGAGCAAGAAATTGTTAGAAAATGTGTAGAAAGGGTCGTAAAACAGACAAATGTGGAAAAACGTAAAATATTAATTAATTAATTAATTGGCTAATGGGAAACCCGAGCTAATGGGAAGCCCGAGCCAATGGAGAACCCGAGCGATGAAGAAAACCCGAGCACGGCAATTTGGAAGGGTAAACAAACGAGGAATTCAGAGGGCAATTATCCAAACAACCGGATAAACGAGGGTAAACAAAAGACGGGGAATTACGAAGAGGGTCAACAAAAATAGTCAATTAGGGAATGATAGCTGAAGAAGTCAAAACCAATTAGGTCAAAAACGGGGCAATTACAACGATTATGGGAGTATATAAGGAAACTCAAAATTCACATAATCGGCGATAGCCTTAGGTAGGGATACGAAGAAACAGACGATAGGAGTTCGAGGAATAAAATAAAAGGAAAAAGGAATTATAAGAGGAATTTAGGAGTCAGAAAGGAATATTAAAAGAGTTCGGATCAGAGAGCGGAATCAAACAAAAGGTGAAACCTATTTTTTTTAAATCGTACAAGGCCGAGACCTTCCAGAGCGGAGTTCGATCTGAAATTGTGTAAGAATTGTGATTAACCAACAGTGTGATTAATTGTTGAGTTGTGAATTGTTATAAAACAAATATACGTTGGGAGTTTGTGTTTATTGATTTTGGAACACGTGGAGTCAGAGTAACCAACGGTTGATTTTGATATCATAAAACCCAACATATATTTTGGTGAGCCCGACGTGATTAAACGTTGGTGGGCGAATATTGAAGGGTGAAAGAGGTGAAGAAAATTAAAGTAATAAGAAAATTGAAAATAATTGGAAATTGGAAGAGGTAGTAATTATTGATTATTAATTTTAATATTTAGCCGTGAGTGAATACAATTTGAGAAACCGAAAAGTAAAGATGGCCAGAGAGAACGCTGAGATGATAGATTTTGCCAGTTGTCAAAAATTACCGGTGAATCAGTATGGAGGAGACCCGGTTGATTTTGCCGATTTCATGGGCGATTATTATATGTACGCTTCGGCCTATGGGTGGTCACAAGCCATAATGGTACAAAGATTCCCACTCTATTTAAAAGGAGCCGCAAGAGAAGCTTGGCAGCAAGTGGATAAAAAGACAATTGGAAATGATTGGGCCAAACTCAAGGATGCGATGGCAATGAAATTGGTGGGAGGCGATATAAAAAGAATAATGCGCCAAAAATTTTATGCCAGAGTACAAAATCCAAATGAATCGGTAAGTGAATTTGCATACCATTTAACGACTTTAGCAGACAAAGCCTTCGAAGCAAAGCCTGAACAAGTGGAGATGGTAAAACAAGTCAGAGAATTGCTAGAAGATCAATTTATAACTGGAGCCCATTCTGAAATAAAAAAAGCACTATGCTACGTGGATTTTTCGAATTTCGATGAACTCGTGAAGAAAGCAATGAAAATTGAATTGAATTTAAAAAGTACCAGAAAATCTGAAGTATTTGCCGCAAATGCCGAGAAAAGAGAAAGGTCGATAACTCCAGTAAAGAATCAATGGGAATCAAAAGAACCAATTCAATCAAACAGCTCTCCAAGATTAGGTAATAAATTGGAAGTTAATAAAGCAACTTTTAGCAATCAAATAAATGAGATATCGAATAATATTGTATGCGAGTTTTGCAAGAAGCCTGGACATTATTCAAATCAATGTTGGTTCAGAAATGGTAGAAATATGAGTCCCAAAGGAAGACTTACTGAAAACAAGCCAAACAATGGTGACATTGAATGTTATCGATGTGGAAAAATGGGCCACATTAGCAGAAATTGTTTTTCAAGAACTATATCACCTTCTAGATATCCCAAGAAATCAAGTAAATTTCAAGATGAATCAATCAATGCCAATGTAGCTTATGCTCAAAAAGACGACTTTAAAGAAAAGATGGAAAATGAAGTTCGAGAAATGAGAAAAAAATTAGACAAGTTGATGTCGAAAATTGAATTTGATGATGAAGCAGACTCTTATATGGCGTACGAAAATATTTCGGAAAACTTTGCTAATAAAGTAAAAAATGACTTGTTGAACGAAAAGGCTACGTTGTTATTAAATAAAATGGAAAGATGGCTCGAAAATATGGAAACAAACAATCCAAGATTGAAAGAGTTGGTTACAGAGTTAAGTCAGATCCAACTTAGTCATAAGAAATTGAAAAGTGCATTGAACTTATGTTCTAAGCTTTACAGCATACTCCAAGATGAGGAAATTGCTAAATTAATGAGAACATTTGGAAAAGCATTAAGATCCAAAAACGATTTGGATAATATTATCGTGGAGACCACAGACATCAATGGTATTAAAGCTCAATTTTCTATCAATCCTTATGGACAAATCAAAGATTTGACAATGCTTATTCTGGCTAAATACAATAAAGGCAGCGTGAAATTGACACAACGGCAAATGGGACAACTGAGGGATGAGGAATACTTGGTAGATTGTGGTTTAATCCCTGGATTAAAAAATGAGGTAAATATTTTGGATACTTTTAATCATTCAAATTCAGATTTTAAAAATTGGAACGAAACTTTAGGGAATTTGCGAGACATGTTATATATTGGAGATGAGGACGAGATCAATAAATGTCTTGAATTAGTGATGAGTTCAAAAATGAATGGAAAAGATAAGGAGAAGCTGTTCGAATGTATTATGCCGCATATTCATAAAGAAACGAAATATCAAACCAGATTAAAGGAAACTCTACGGAAATTAAAATATGATTACAGAGAACCGGAGTGTAATTCGAAATCATTAATGATAGCTCTAAATATTGATGGAAAAGTTGAATACTTTCAAGAGCACTGGAGCGTTAAGGTGTCAAAATTACGACAAAAAGCTGCAGAAACAATGGGAAATAATGAGATTATTGTACTGACTTACAAAGGAATAGTGTTGGACGATGACGAAAATTAGTTAATTAGCGGATTTAATCCAAATGACATAAATAATGTTTATGCAACGAAGCCAAAGGATGACATGTCTGAAAACGAGGTTATTGTAACTCACTGGCCTAGAATCGTAAAAGAGGAAGATGATGAGATTGGAGCAATTAAAACTGAATTATCTGAGGAGCTAAATGAAGCTGAGTTGAAAGGTTTTGAGTCAAAAAACAAAATTTTACATGAAGTGCGAAATGGAAATGTAACTGATGTCAATGAAACTGATGCAGTAAATCAAGAAGTTTATAATATGAATGACAAGCCGATAAAAACGGAAGAAATAAAATGCGAATTGAAGTTTGTTGAAATTGGTAATACTGATAAATCAAATAACCGTAAGCGGAAAAAGTGTGAATTAACAGAAAAATGACGATTTAAGCGATTGTAAAAACAGATTTAAATGATTTTATTGAAACAAAAGTGATTTTAAAAAGGTTAGTAAGGGAAATATATGCACTAAATGAAGAGAATATATATGAAAATGAATTTATGCAACAACTTGCGAAACAGGTGAAAAGGAGATTTCCAATCATACTTCAACTTAGCGTTAAAGGAAATGTATTTTGTGATGAAACAGTAATCAAGAAGTTAATTAACAAGGGTTTGAACAGAGACGTAGTATTGACGGTTCTAGCTTGTGTTGTCTTGAAAATTGGCACACATGGTTGTTTGGACTCGGAAAAAATGGAAAAGTGGATCGAAAAAGCCACCAAAGTGGCAAATACATATGTGACAAACTGGATAAAATATAATGGTGGATGGAAAAATTTGGTACTAAAACCGAGGAATTCAAAAAGGGTGTATGAGTTAAGAAAGGCAAAAATGATATATACATGGTTGACGATGTTTGTTTTTGTAATTTTAGGAATCATCAACAATACAACGTTATTGGTAGTATATGATTATTCTCAAATTAAAAAGAAAATTCCTAGAAATGTAAAAATTTATAAAGAATATAAAATTGTGAGTACTGATCTAGAAAGAAAACGAGAGGAAAAATTTCAAAGATTGGGTAAGAAATATCAGATTAAACAAAGAAGCAAAGGGACACGAAACTTCAACAAATATTTACCAAAAATAAAACTTTAAACAGTTATAGTAATAAAGTGTTAATTACAACAAAACAAATAGAGAGTAATAACTTACGAGAGCCATTCACACCGAATTATGACAAAAATACTTACGTGGCACGAGAGCTAAAGGCAAATTTTAAGCCCCCTTGGAAGAATAAACAAAACGAGACATACACTCCTGAAAAATTCAACAATCAAATTAGAGTTAAAGTAAAAACAAATGAATTATATAACAATGAGAAAGTAATAGAAAATAAATGGTCATTGTTTAAAGTTGACAGCCAGGTAAACCATTGGAAAAACGAGTCAAATCGAGTAGTTTTTACAGTTCAAAATAAATTAGCGATAGCATATCAAAATTCGGAAATCGACAAAAGAAGCATTATCAGTAGTGGACAAAAAATTATCGTTTTGTTGGATGCCGGTAAAAGCTATTTTTCATTTATTACTCCTAATTTAGAATATAATTACCTGATAAAAATTAAATACCAACAACGGATATTCGAGCCATATCGATGGCAAACAACTTTAGTGGAGACAAAAATGGTGCCAAAGCTGAAATCCGACATAACCATTACACGTCCAACTTCTACAAGTCAATATCAATTTAACAATCGTCTAATAAATAAACGGACTCAAATTGAGATTGGTCAAACTTTAATCATCTGTGAATATTTGATATACCTCATACTGACAGCATTCCTCATACTATCGCTTAGGTTAAGAGTAATAACAATCATTTTGTGTGGAAATAGACAGCATACTATAGATGACTTACGACTCGAATCTTTCAATGTGATCAAAACCACTGTATAAAAACTATTATAAAATTACATGCGTGTAAACAAATTTTATAAAATTAGCATGGTTATATGAATGTAGATGTGTTACTTTGTTTGGTCGGACTTCGCTATGGTGTGCTTGGCCTTGCGCGATAAAGAGTGTTTAAGAAAACTTTAATTATATTTAACTTCAGGAAGCCCAAGAGGAAGAGTCAATCAAAGAGTGTCGAAACTCAATGAAAGAAATGAGAAGAAAAATGAAAGCAATGGAGAGGAAAATTGACGACTTGGAACTAGAAGGATATGATTTGCAAAAGAAAGCTGGAAAGGATGGAAATTCTCCTGTTCCAATACGAAGCAGAAGTCGTTGTTGCTAAGAATGCAGATACAGGGAAATGAATGCCCGACCGATAGAGGAAGAGAGAATGGATGAGTTAGAAATAATTTAATGATTAATAAATATTTACAATTAAAACCTCACTTTCGTCCTCGAAGTAGTAAAATAATGAGAAAGACTAAACGAAAAAAAAAAATAAATATAACTAATAAAAATAAAATTTAATAATAATAGCATAAAAAAAAATGATAGCAAATAAATAAAATAAAAATTTGTAACCTAAGACTTAAAATTGAATGAACAAAATGAGTTCATTAAAATTTGATAAAATGTGCATTTAAAATTGGATAAAACCGACACAAAATCTGTCGCTGTATCGACGTCGATGTCCGGACATACAATCATAAAAGCTGAGATTGGATATGGGCGGGGATTTCTTTCATCATACCAGTTTCAAAATTTTACATTTCCTATAATCTTTAAAAATCTAATAAATTAATACTTCAAGCATTCCACCAACTTAACTGTGTGAAAAAAAAAAATTTTTTTTGTTTCAGAAACACATACTAACACAATTCCTATAATAAAAAAATCAAGCACACTTGTGATGAAATTTATCGTTTCAAAATATAACAGATTTTTCATATACATAAATTATCAAAACAATTTTTTACAAAACTTCAAACTTTGTATTTCAACTAAGATTTTTATTTTTGTAAAAATTTTCTTTTAAAAATATTGTGTGAGAAAAAAAAATATACAAAAATATCACCGTAACGCATTAGATAAAAACCTGAATCACAATAAATTAAATCTTTAACAGTATAAATTAAATTAACTTATAATAAAAGTAGTGTGTGGCATTGACAAAAATTGACATTAAATTAGAGCCTTGTCGTTAAATAACGGTCTATAATGTAGGTGGATAGAAATTATTACTGAGAGAATAGAGAGAAAGAATAACCGCACACAAACACGATTCATCTATAAAAAGAAAAAAAAATACTCACAATTGGACATTGGATAAGATCAAAACTGCACACAATCAAAACTATTAAAATGTTATGTGCAAAATTCTGTTAAGTTATAATAAAGTTTTCACCAAAAAGCGAAAAAGTTATTCGGCAAAATCGAAGGAAATTAAATTGCATTTAAAAAATAATCCGAATTAGATAATGAAATAATAAATACCTTTTTTTACTTTTATTTTGAAGAAATGCTAATAAATTTTTAAAAAAAAAAAATCTTTTATAAATATTCAATAAATTAAAAACCTGAAATTACATACAAAGTATTATAGATGAAACGAAAAGATAAATTAATTATATAAAATAAATTAAATTCTTATTCATTGTCATAAAAACTCTTATCAAATGCGATTTGGTCCAAACGATATTGGGTTCACAGCAACGTGGAGGGCAAGCGGCTGACCGAGTGCTTCGACTATTTTGACACATTAAAAGAATATACCGAAATAAAGTTCTTTACCTGCATTATCTTCCGCAGCCATCATCAAATATCATTTCTGCAGATTTTGCGTTAAGACTGGGCCATGTCTGGCGTTGCGCATGCTCCTGTCCTGGAAAGGGAAATTGGGCTCGGCTGGCAGGGGGGAACGACGGTGACGGTAGTTCCGGATCCAGAGTACAAAATTTAGTTTCAACTCTTTGACTCACAAACATCTATTAAATATATATAATCATTTTATTATTTACTTTCTGTCTACAGTTAAATATTGTCTGAACTAAATAAATGACGTAATTCTTGTACAAGCTGCACCTGGATGAGTATCTGGTCTGAACTACAAGTGCAGGGATTGCAGCCGTCGTGGAGAACCTTTCCTGCTCTTTCTGCATAGTGTTCGTGTGAATCAATACAAGCTCCTGGAAAAACTTGGATTTTTTCCACCGGTTTATGGGGAATATCGTAGATCGCCGCAATTACAGATGACACGTGTGTTGCTAGCATTGAATCTAAAAAAAAATATATATTTAAATATTGCATATTACTCAAATTTTTAAAATATAATAAGTTATTGTATTTAAAATTTATAAAAAAAACTAACGAAATTTCAAACTATTTTCAGCTTTTAAAATCCTATTTATAACTAAGATGAAGTATCATTATCAAATTTAGGAAGTAATTATTTAAATTACAATCTATCAAAGTCATTAAATAATTGGGATAATTTGTTTCGATAAATACCCCATTATTGTATCAATCTTTATCTTTTATTTAATGTGAGTTTAGTTTAATTTGGAATTGAAAAAGCCAGTATGGTATTTTTTAGCTGCTTATGCTAAGTATTTATAAAAAAAAAATCTTTAGAAATTGTGTAGAATTATTTTAGTTATTCAATAAAGAAAATTAGTTAAGACCTTAAAATTTTTCATGATAGCGTTTAAATTGAAAATTAAATTACAATTTCGATATTTTTATGTCTTTGACATTTTAGAATTATTCTATTGGATGAAATTTAATTTATTATTGAACGTAAATAAATTAAATATAAATAAAGTAAATATTTAACTTTGAAAATAAAATGCTATGAAACACTTGATTGAAAATTTAAGAAACTATTTAAATGAGAAAATTCACGAATAAATTAAAATTAGATTTTTAAACGTAAGGAAAAAATGTTGAATTTTAATAAAATGAACAAGACTCGAATGGGACTGAATTGTCAGTATGTCAATATGCCACTTAATTTTCAGAAAATATAATAATATATTTGAGTTTTAAATTAAATAAGCATCACATATTTCGAGGACGAAATTTTTTTTAAGGGGGGAGATATGTTGAGGTTTGAAAATAAATTATTAAATTATATAGTTCAGATTAAAAGGAAAAGCCGAAATTGAATGGCGGTCAAGCAGAGAAGCAATGGCAAAGAAAGGTATGATAAAAACAGAACTAGAAAAGGGTACAATCAGACATGAAATGGGAAAATGCGCAAACCGGAGGAAGTGGAATAAAGTGAAAAGTTATCGAAATTGAAGCTGGAAAACGGGAGAGGGGTAGATTAAGGGATGGTGAAGAAGACAGTGAGCAAGAAATTGTTAGAAAATGTGTAGAAAGGGTCGTAAAACAGACAAATGTGGAAAAACGTAAAATATTAATTAATTAATTAATTGGCTAATGGGAAACCCGAGCTAATGGGAAGCCCGAGCCAATGGAGAACCCGAGCGATGAAGAAAACCCGAGCACGGCAATTTGGAAGGGTAAACAAACGAGGAATTCAGAGGGCAATTATCCAAACAACCGGATAAACGAGGGTAAACAAAAGACGGGGAATTACGAAGAGGGTCAACAAAAATAGTCAATTAGGGAATGATAGCTGAAGAAGTCAAAACCAATTAGGTCAAAAACGGGGCAATTACAACGATTATGGGAGTATATAAGGAAACTCAAAATTCACATAATCGGCGATAGCCTTAGGTAGGGATACGAAGAAACAGACGATAGGAGTTCGAGGAATAAAATAAAAGGAAAAAGGAATTATAAGAGGAATTTAGGAGTCAGAAAGGAATATTAAAAGAGTTCGGATCAGAGAGCGGAATCAAACAAAAGGTGAAACCTATTTTTTTTAAATCGTACAAGGCCGAGACCTTCCAGAGCGGAGTTCGATCTGAAATTGTGTAAGAATTGTGATTAACCAACAGTGTGATTAATTGTTGAGTTGTGAATTGTTATAAAACAAATATACGTTGGGAGTTTGTGTTTATTGATTTTGGAACACGTGGAGTCAGAGGAACCAACGGTTGATTTTGATATCATAAAACCCAACAATGTTATTAAAGTTGTTGTAATTCTTGCTATTGAAGTTGTTCATGTTATTTAAGTTGTTGTAATTGTTGTTGTTGTTGTTGCAATTCATTATCTAGAAAACATTATAAGAGAATTTGTAATTAATTACATAAAACTTACAAAAGTTTGGGTATTGATAAAAGTGACTTTTAAATGAATTGTTTTCATTTATATACTACATATTACACAACAATGATTCAATAAAATAGCAACCAATAAAATTCAAGAAACCAAACACGTAATCACATACCATTAAATTATATTTACTAGTAGGATGACATAAAAAATTACAAACTAACAAGATGATATTTATTTGATCAAATATTCTTATATTCAAAGATCTTTCATTGACTTCAACCACGCTAAACAATGTTGCCCACATGTTTTTGTCAATGGACTTTGAAAGTGAATTTTATTATATTCAATTGGCATTAACAATGATTGAATTTTGATATTAATAGAGGAGGATAATAAAACCCCATGGGGTCAAATGTATATATTATTTTCCGGTTTCACATAAACTGCGAGCCAATGCTCTCCCTTGAGATTACAAGATTGAGTATTTACAATTAAAGCCTTGTTTACACCAATATATGGTATTTTATCTAATGGAAAAACTCCAAGAAATTCAGCTCCGAACAATCTTCGACCTATGTATTCAATCTGAATAGAACTAATATCAATAAATTAAAGTAATAAAAATAAAATTCTTACTTCATTTTTAATAACTATTTTTTTCCTAATTTGGTTTATAGTTCAAGTCAATCATTTTCAAACTTTATTTACACTAGTACTGTACGATTGGATGTAATTTGAATCTCTTTTTCAAAGACGCCATAGACTATTACAGAAATTGATTCTGTTAGAGGTGTTCCAAATTTAATATCAAGTCTTAAATTTCCTTGCTGTGGCAATTGACTTTGATTAAGATCAAAGTCAGGAGTCAATACAAATGTAAAGAATGGATACTTTTCTTTAAAGTCAGAAATATTAATTCCACAATTAATATTCTTATTAAGGTAACCCATGTTTCTAATTATTGACTGAATATAACTTGTACTATAATTATCATTTTCAAAATCTTGACTATATTTTTCACGATAGTGGCTTCTTTTCAATAAAGTTATTGATTTTACATTATTGTGGTCGTACATTGAATAAGAATTTGTTAGTGATCCATTATTTCTTTTATTTCTTTGAAATGTTACAAGAATAAAATTTGGTAATCGCCGATCACCAAAGATTTGTTCTTTGTAAAAAGAAGAAGATCCACTTCCTTGCTTCTCAAAGGATAAATTGCATTTCTTGATGCAAGTTCAATTTGATGACCAGCTAAAACGGATGGTTCAACTCGAACTCTTCTTATCATTAATTTTGCATCTAATAATTCAATTTTAGGTTCCATTTTTGTACATGGACTTGATCTCGTCAATTTAATTTGGACACTAACACCAGGTAATAAATATTTTGGTTGATTCATAAAATCATATTGTATTGGTGAACTAAATGAAAATGGTTTAGATTTTGCAATCCACGTTTTTCTTATATTACCATCTTCACTGTACCCCATACCTTCTAAACATGTACGTTTTGTATCATGATTGTAATTTAATATGGTTTCAATTAATGCTTTATGAGAAAATGTATCATTTCCTCCTTCAACTTTAATAGAATTAAAAATTAATTCAGCTTCTTTAAAAAGAGTTTGGAAAAAGAAATTGTTTGCAGTTACAACAGAATCATCAGAAATATTTTCACCTACATTATTTACAACTTTCAACTGAAGATAAAGTAAAGTATCATTCAAATCTAAATATTCGGTTTGAGATCCGTTAATGCAAAATTGAATTGAAGAGGTACCAGTATCCGTAATTGAATTCGTTGGATAAATATCTTCAAATGAACCATGTTCAATTACTGCTTGAGGTGATGGTCTATCAAAAATACATAATTCAGATTTTGCACTAATTATTTTTCGAATATAGTTCCAAAGCCTTTCATTCTTTTGTTTATATGTTTCTTTAAAGTTTTTCTGCGTTTAATCATTCCACCTTTTTGTTCATTCTCTTGTTTATTAAAAACATCAGATACTTTATTAATTACAGTAGGCAAATGTTGAATTACATCAGGTAGTGAATGTTTAATTTCAGATAAAACATTTGATTTTAAAGCAGGTAGAATTTTGGAATTGTTATTTATTACATCATGTGCAGTTTTCATACCAAAATTACCTATGCGTCTAAGAATTGGTAAAGCAAATCGACCTATTGTTTTTAACCAACCTGTTCCATATTGTTTACCAACAAAATATAGTAAATTTCCACCAGATTGACTATTACTATAAAAGTTTACAATATCAGGATTATTCATTTATTTTACGAAAATGTAGTGTTAAATGTGTTTTGGTGTCTTTTGAAAATTTAACTAATTTTCCACTATCGTTGCGAATATTAATTTCAATGTTGTTTATAGATGAAGATGAAATTGGGTTCTTTATTTCTTTATTTCTAACTATACTACCTCTCCCTGTTCATATCTTTTAATCCATATCGATTTTAATAGAGGAACTCTTACATCACCAACATTTATTGGTTCAATGATATTTGAATAAATAGACATTTGTTGATGAATTTTAAATATTTTTGGAATTTTCACACCAACAAAGTCTTTTTCAATATAAGTTTGATTCTTTAATCCTAAAGCTTTTGTTAATTTTTGATCAATGGTGATATTTGAAATATCATATACAAGTGTTATTTTTACCAATTCTTGATTTTGAAGATTTATTTCTTTAAATGGAGATGGATTAATTGTCATCCCTGATAAAGTAGTTAAGAATAATTCATCTTCAAAATAATGTTCGAATTTTGTCTTGATATCGTAATTTATAGTTATCCCAATTTGTTCAATGATATTATTTTCAGTAAATTTAGGTAATTTAATTCGACAATGGTCAGTTTTGCAAATGATTGATATGGTTTTTAATTCAAACTTAGATGCATTCGTTTGGTATCAAGAAATGATATTTTAAATGGAACATGTGGACAAACTATCACTAAGTTTTCATATCTTTCCAAGAACACATCAACATCTGGATTATATTTAGAATTTAAAATTTCTAAGATTTTGTTTTGATTATCAAATTTTAAGTAGTTTCTTCGCATGATTTTTTAAATTCGTATTGTACCCATGAATTACTGTAATACGGAAAATGATTATACACAAATGTAAAATCAATCAAAGCTACTTCCCACTTCCCATTCAAATAAATTGGGTTTTGAAATTCAACTTTAAAATTACTAGCATTATTATCAGGATAAATAAGAGGACAACTACGATATGGTTATAAGGTCTGACACTAGAAGCATTGAAAATTGTATTGTTTGCAAAGATTCTATGAGATTGTCATGCCCCAATGGGTGTCCATGCTGTCGAGAATTTAAATGGGATCAATCAATCCATATCTTATTAGCTGAAATGCGTAAAGCATACTACATAGATGTATTTAGTAGTAGGATGTGTCACCACTGGCACATGTCACCTCTGGCACACCCCCCCGGGGAGGGGGGTAAACGAAATTTTTTTTTCAAGGTCAAATTTTAAACAAAGACATATGACTCATCAAGGTCATTGAAACAAAGACCATGACTCATCCTATGACTCATCAAGGTCATTGAAACAAAGACCATGACTCATCCGACTGACTCATCAAATTTCTCAAGGTCATTTAAACAAAGACCATGACTCATCCTATGACTCATCAAGGCTATTTTCAAGGTCAAATGACTCATAATATGACTCATCGAGGTCAAAAAATTTTTTCAAGGTCATTTAAACAAAGGCCATGACTCATCAAGGTCATTTTCAAGGTCATGTGACTCATATTATGACTCATCAAGGTCATTTTCAAGGTCATATGACTCATCCGATGAGCCATGAAATTTTCAAGGTCATTTAAACAAAGACCATGACTCATCCAAGGTCATTCTCAAAGTCATATGACTCATTCAAGGTCATTCTCAAGGTCGTATGACTCATCCCAGGCCATTCTCAAGGTCATATGACTCATACTATGACTCATCAAAAAATTTTCAAGGTCATATGACTCATACCATGATTCATCAAGGCCATTTTCAAGGTCATCTGAGTCATCCTATGAGTCATCAAGGTCATTTTCAAGGTCGCATGGCTCATCCAAGGTCATTCCCAAGGTCATATGAGTCATCGCGATGAGTCATCAAGGTCATATTATTATTTTTAAAAATATTATTATTTTTATTATTATTTTTAAAAATATTATTATATTATTTTTAATTTTTTCAAAGTTCCCGCCAACGAAAATTATTCATCGATAGCTCATTTTAAAGCTCAATCCAAGACCTTTCGAATGAGCTATATATCATGTTATTATTATTATTATTATTATTATTATTATTATTATTATTATTATTATTATTATTATTATTATTATTATTATTATTATTATTATTATTATTATTATTATTATTATTATTATTATTAATCTATATACAACGAGTCTATATACTCCGAGTCTATCCGACAAAATATTTTGTCCCCCTATGGGTAATGCTCACACTCAACAGGTTGCAAGGGTACTGTCACGCTCAACAACTCGCAATGGTATTATTATTATTATTATTATTATTATTATTATTATTATTATTATTATTATTATTATTATTATTATTACTATTATTATTATTATTATTATTATTATTATTACTATTATTATTATTATTATTATTATTATTATTATTATTATTATTATTATTATTATTATTATTATTATTATTATTATTATTATTATTATTATTATTATTATTATTATTATTATTATTATTATTATTATTATTACTATTATTATTATTATTATTATTATTATTATTATTATTATTTTTATTATTATTATTAGTGTTTTAATAAAGTAAAAATATCATTATTATTATTTTTATTATTATGAAACATATATATAAATAGGTCTAATAACTTCATTTACAACATTCACAAATATTCATCGATGTCTTCAAACGATCCACAGGTTTGATGTTATAATTATTTAGTAATTTAACTATTTTCAATAAGGTACAAGAATTGTCTATTGATTGGGATCATTCTTTTTTAATAATAGATAAACTTCTAACAATAAATGATGAAGATTATATATTCCTGGCCAAAATAAATAAATCTATCAAACATCAAGTAATTCAAAATCTATTTGATAAGTTTGGCTTCAATATATCGATGTTGAAATTAACCAGCTGTATAATATCTATAAATAATATTAACCATACAGAAATTAACATGCTTAAGGTTTTCTGGATATGTATGGATTTCAGGTTCGGAAAATATCGCGAGCTTATTGAAATCTTCCTTCTTAATGCATATAAACTTGGTATTACAATACATAATTTACTGAATGAAGTCAGAAAACCGTTTATTACATGTTGTATATGTCGAATTCGAGAAGTTTCTATTCTATATCTGCCTTGTGGTCATATCATTATTTGTTCCTTATGTTTGAAAAACTGTAGTAGATGTCAGAGTTGTGGTGTCATAATCGATGAATCTCATTCAGTGTATTTTTGAAATAAATGTTGTAAAACTCCTACTTATTATTAATATTATTATTATTATTATTATTATTATTATTATTATTATTATTATTATTATTATTATTATTATTATTATTATTATTATTATATAATTTCAACTTTCTATCACAAATGACTAAAAACATAGTGGATTATTATAAAATTTATAACACAAAAATTATACCATAAAAAGTTGACAAACAAAAATAACTAAATATTTACAAATTTTTTATTCGCCATCATATTTACAAATTTTTATTCAACATCGTATTTACACAAATATAATCACAATGTTAAATAATTGGCCCAAAATATAGCTTTAAATTATTGAATTGAATATTTGATCGAATTGTTGATCTCGAATGACAGGATCCGTTTCAGGCATGACGATATTACCACTACCATCTAAGACATCAACCCCTCTATAATGTCCATATGCAAAACTTGAGTTTTTCCCTACCCAAGCTCTCTTATCGTCGTGATTATTTAAAGCTATTTTTGAGTTTTTAAAAGTAAATAGCTGATGATTCCGGGTTCCTATTCTAGTTTGAGGAACCGACATGACTGTGTTGTTGTTATAGCAGTCTAAATAAGATTGATGTTTGATGTCGGTCCCCGGTAATTTTACGCCCTTAGCCCTCATTGTTGACTTATTTCCTAATAGGCTGTAACATTTAGGACGTAAGAAAACCCATTCACTATATCCTAACCCTTTACTCTCATCCTTAAACTTGCCTATAACTGAGTCAAGTCGCCTGGAATATAAAGGATGAGAGGGATCGTAATTTGAAGTATCTAAAAGGTCATCCGAAATCATCGCTTGTAATAAGATATCTAATTTTAAATTTTTAACCTCTAAAAAGAAAGAGTCGGTATCACCCGCTACTAAATTAATTTCACAATTATAAATATCCCGATATCGTTGTAGCTCTATATACTGTAACTGATACATCCGTAGTTTGGATAGATCCAGTACTGATTGTCCGATGTAGCTGGGTCTATCCAAACATATAGAGTCCTTATTGAGATGCGCGGCAAACAGATCATCAGCTATTTCAATTGTTTTTCTGAATGCCGGTTTTGACGAATATGTAATTAATTTTTCAGATGAATTACATAGTCGCAAATTCATCCTCTTTTTAAGGTTCTCTACGGATTTACCGTACAGACTATTATTATATAATTTAAATAAATCTCTATATATTTCACTAACTGCATTAGCACGCAAGTTAGTGTTTTTATCGATATAATGTTTAAAGATATGATTTTGTTTATATTTTATAGCTCTGTGTATATTTACAACCTTAGCCCCAAGTGAAAGATAAAGCCTGAGAAGCCTCCAATGAAGAACATAGTTCTTCTTTGGATAATGCGTGAGCATTAGCTTCTCAACTTTTGAGTTAGGTGGGCACATCTTTTCCGGTCCAATCGGAAAGTCATTTAAAAAATCATGGAAATCAATCGGAATCTCGATATCAACTTCCATAGTATATCCATATGGAAGTGTTTCGATATCCGCAACATTCAGACACTCATCCAAAACTTCATTCAAGCCATCATACACCCAAGTAAAATCACCATAGGGAAGACTTTGGCTAAGAGCCCAACCATACAGATTATTTATATCAATATACAATAATTCTGTATCATCTGAAGCAGCCGTGTAATGTTTGTTAACAAATGTTAACCCACCCCGTATTCCACCCTCGTAAAAATTGAACATTTCCATGTCCTGTAAAAGTTCTATGGGTTCCGTTAATGTCATAAGCGCTGAGGCCCATGACATACCGGGAATTCCATAGAAATTTAAAGGTTCCAATCCATTGTATGCAATGGCATTGGCCCGGAATTGTTGAAAGTAATCAGCGAGTAGGAATACATCGAGTTTGAGGTAGGTTAACATATAGTCACGCAAATTTATACAGTTTTGCTGCGTCCAGATTAGTTGTGCCTTAGCGTACTCATCTTCGCTAACACCAGACCAAATAGGAGGTAGTTCATATGTAGTCTCAAGAACATCAAACGAGGTAGCAAAATCATACGGAAAAATACCTTTACAGTCAACTATAGTACCTTGAAAGACAGACGAAGTTAAAGGAAGAGAAGTTAGTGTTTTCACAGCCTTAGCTAAAGAGCAATTAACAAATTGCATAGAATCTATAAATCTCACAGCCAATTTATTAATATGTACAATTAACGAAATAAATTTTTCGGTTGAGGTAGGAATTATGTTCAAGTCCCAAGATGGAAAGCCATTGAGACCGTGTTTTAAAATATGGTGGAGGTCATAACCTCGTAAATTATGAAAGACAACAGGTAGTAGACGATAAATTCGACGAGCAACATTACATTTTCGGCAAGATGCCCCTAGATATTTACCAGAGAAATGACAGTGGTCTCTTACCGGATTTACTATAGGTTTTTTACATAAGTAGCAATTTCTACAAGATTTAAACTGACGTTCCTCAATGAAAGACATAGGTCCTATCAACTTATTACCTTCCATATCATAATACGGTATCACAACAGTAGTAGCAATTTCCTCAACTTTTTTAAGAAAATCAGTAATACAGTCAAGGCCATAAAATTCAAAATATTGTTTAGTATTTTTATAATTATTTATTAATAAAAGGCCTGCTGAACTAGGCATATGAATTTGATGATGACGAACATCAGGGGGTAAAACCGACTCAAAATCGGCATAAATTACAAAAGGTGGTGTTATTGTTTTTGAAAAATTTTGAAATTCGAGATTTTTATTTGAGGGTAAAGTGTAAAGGGTTGTACCTGTCTGATTTTTGGCACATAATGCGACATGAATATTAAACGCGTTATCTAATCGGAACCCGTTAAGACAGTGTGGACACCATTGACATCTTATTTGAACGTTACAGTCCGGGTTCCGATGGCAGTTCATTAGTCTATTGATATTGGTCACAGCAGTATAATGATATCGATCCTTATTTTCTAATAATAACAAATAAATTGGGTTTCCGTCAGTGACCTTAGATCGATGGATAAGACTTAAATGAGGATGGTGAAAGACATAATTATCAGGGGTTTCATCGTCATCAATTATTATAGTTGGAGTGTATGAAAGCACATTAATGGCTAATTTTAAATTTATGTTTTTCTTTTCAAATTTAGGAATGTTGATTAATTTCATGGGACAATCCGTGACTTCGTCATATTTTAATTCACTCAAAAATTCAGTATATTTAGATACTCTTTGAGGATTTTCACCTATTTGATCTTTCTTTAATAAGTAAAGAATGGAATACAGAAAGCATTTATCGTCGCTATTTTTGATGTTAAGTATAGCTTTCTTATTTTTCAATTCAGAAGGGGTTTTAATATATTGATGTCCTGCCAAGCGACTAATTGGTTCATATTTAGTGATAATAAAATGTATCTCAAGAATGTTGATAACGCGCCATCCACTGCCTAAATAAGTAAATTGTTCTATTTTTTCATTAAGTTTATGAACCCCTTCGTTTAAAAAGTCATCAGAAAATGTCGTTGCATTATTAGAAAAGTAATTGTCACGGATTTCACCATCTTTTTCAAATCGAATTAATATCGCAAATTGAATTTTGACGCTCCCCATTTTAGTAATTTCTTTTATTAATTTCGTTTTGATTTTATCAGTTAAAATTATTTTAATTAATTGCGCATCTGATACATCAAAACGTAAAGTCTTGATAGCGCCATTTAAATTTATTGTGATTAAGGGTTCATTCTCTAAGGAAGAACCTCCAAATTGAATCAACTCATTATTTATAATATCTACATTATTTATAATAGGTATAATTTCATTATCTACAATATTTTCATTATTTATAATTTCATTATTTATAATAGGTATAATAGGTACAATTTCATTATTTATAATAGGTATAATTTCGTTATTTACAATAGGTATAATTTCATTATCTACAATATTTTCATTATTTATAATTTCATTATTTATAATAGGTATAATAGGTATAATAGGTACAATTTCATTATTTATAATAGGTATAATTTCGTTATTTACAATAGGTATAATTTCATTATTTACAATATTTATAGAGTCATCATCACTGATTTCGATGACTTCCTTTTTAATAATTTTATTAGGTATATTATTTTCTATATTTTCAGCAGGTCTTTTATTTTTTGATGTTTTATTTTTTGATGTTTTATTTTTTGATGTTTTATTTTGTATAATATTTAAAATATCACAGTTATTTTTATTAATTTCCCTAAATAGGTCTTTTTTATTTACTTTAAAAGAATTTAAATGATTTGAATGTTGTTTAAAAAATTCTTTATATCTAACGCTCTGGGAAGTTTTGCATATGGGGCATATAAAAAATTTGATGCCATTAAATTTATGCATGTAATATTTTTTCATGTTTTTATAGCATGAAATACCATGACCGATTGACGACATGCAATATCTTGGGAAAAAAGAACCTGATAAAAAAAAAAAAATTTAAAATTAATTCATTAACATATAAATAATAATAGAAAATCAAATATCGCAATGTCGATATTTTGATGTTATTATCATTCATTATTATACAAGTCTTTGTAATGAAAACTTGTATAATAATAAATGTTAATACTTAACTATTTAAGGTCATGTCTTTGTTATAACTTGCACATGTATTGGATGAGCACTGCATTTTCAGCATAATATTTTCTTCATTTTCCTCATTTTCATTATTATTATTATTATTATTATTATTATTATTATTATTATTATTATTATTATTATTATTATTATTATTATATAAAAGAGAAGTAGCTACATGCTCACTGTAGACTACTATGTAGCTGCATGCTTACTGCAAACTACTGTAGATGGGGTCTGATTATTATTTATATATTATTATGATTATTTTTATTATTATTATTATTATTATATAAAAGAGAAGTAGCTGCATGCTCACTGCAGACTACTATGTAGCTGCATGCTTACTGCAAACTACATTATTATTATTATTATTATTATTATTATTATTATTATTATTATTATTATTATTATTATTATTATTATTATTATTAATATTTTAACTACTGTAGATGCACATTGCAAGAATTATTTTATAACTATAGTTTTATAAGCACTTTTTAAATATTTTTATATTAATTTCAGAAACGTAGTATTTACTTCATAAATTCCTAATTTTCATCATAAATCATTTTCATCATAATTTTCTATTAATTTTCATCATATAATCATAAATTCATAATTTTCGTCATAATTTCATTATTTTCAACATAATTTTCATCATAAATCTTTTTCATCATAAATTCTTATATTTGTCATAAATCATAAATTCATCATAAATCATAAATTCGTAATTTTCTTCATAAATCATAAATTCGTAATTTTCGTCATAAATCATAATTTTCGTCATTTTCTTCATAAATCATAATTTTCGTCATTTTCTTCATAAATTCATAATTTTCGTCATTTTCTTCATTTTCTTCATAAATCATTTTTCATCATAATTTTGGTCATAAATCTTTTTCATCATAATTTTGGTCATAAATCATTTTGGTCATAAATCATTTTCTTCGTATAATCATAAGTTAATTACAAAAGTTTTTAAGAAATTAATATAAAAATATTTAAAAAGTTCTTATAAAATTTTAAAGAAATATATAAAAATATATATAAAAATAAATAAGACTTACATTCAGATTCCATGTCGGAATCCGATTCCTCTTCAGAGAGGACATCCTCCTCACAATTGAGGGCATTTTGTTGAACATCGAAATTGACAGCATTTTGTTGAACATCCTCACAATTGAGGGCATTTTCTGTTTCATCACAATTGAGGGCATTTTGTTGAACATCCTCACAATTGAGAGGCATTTTCTGTTTCATCACAATTGATTGCATTTTCTGTTTCGTCAATATCAACATTAAATACTAAAAAAAAAATTGTTTAAAAATAAAATACTAAAATAAATTTACTTTTTTCATTGAAAACCTGGTTTTGCCCAACATCAATAACCGGGGCAATAGTTTCGCCTATAAATATAATATCTTCATCATCACTTTGAACATCCTCACAATTGTGGGCATTTTCTGTTTCATCACAATTGATTGCATTTTCTGTTTCGTCAATATCAACATTAAATACTAAAAAAAAAAATTGTTTAAAAATAAAATACTAAAATAAATTTACTTTTTTCATTGAAAACCTGGTTTTGCCCAACATCAATAACCGGGGCAATAGTTTCGCCTATAAATATAATATCTTCATCATCACTAATAACAATTGGATCTAAAATATATAAAATTAATTTTAATAAAAATTAAAATGATAAAATTACTGAAGATATTTTCAACATTTAAAATTGAGTCGTCTTGAGTTACTTGATACCAATCGAATGGTTCTAAAATAATAAAATAAAATAAAATATAATAAAATAAAATAAAATAAATTACCCATTGTCGTTAATAGTGTTCTTAATATATTATTGTTGGCCATTTTATTTCTATTTAGATTTTTAAAATTGGAATTTGAAAAATTTAGAATAATTGTGACAAATTTTAGATTTGTCAATGTTTATAAAGAGAATGAATATTTTCCTGTCCCAGCCAATGAGAATATAGACACACACACATATACACTGAATATTTTACTCTCTCAACCAATCACACGCATGCATGTATGTAATGTAAATCACTCGTCTTACATGTGACTGCCTTTGTTAGTCATGCCTTTGTTAACTTGCACTGTGCATGCCTCAGGCAATAGGCTAGTCTTTATGTTACAAATAATAATATTTATTTGAATAATAATAAAATTAATTAAAAATAATAATATTTTTCACAATAATAATAATATTAATAATATTAATAATATTAATAATAATAATAATAATAATAATAATAATAATAATAATAATAATAATAATAATAATAATATTAATAATAATAATAATAATATTAATAATAACAATCACAACAACAAAGGAAACATTTATTAAACATCAAATTTTATTAAACATTTTTCTTTAAACATCAAATTTTTTGTACAATAACCAAGCTAAACAATGTTGACCACATGTTTGGGTCAAAGGATTTTGAAACATAGTTTTATTATACACAATAGGTTTTCCCATTGTTTGTAGTTTTGATATCAACAAAGCCGGGTAATAAAAACCCATAGGATCGAACACGAATATATTACCAGGTTTCATATATATAGCTATCCAATGTTCTCCACCAAGATGAGACGATTGAGTATTGACGATTATTGCTTGATTATTGCTCAAATATGGAATTTTATCAAGAGGAAAAACTCCAACAAATTCATTTCCCAATATCTGTTTTCCGATTTTATTGACCTGAACAGAACTATTTAAATAAATCCAGAGTATAAAAAACAACTTACTCCATGACAACTTTTTGTGTTTCAATATACATTTATACCAACACAGTTCTATTTGCAGTAATTTGAACTTCATTTTCAAATACTCCATATATTATAACATGTACTGGTTCAGTAATAGCTTTTGCAAACTTTATATCCAGTCGTAAATTTCCATTTTGAGGTAATTGACTTTGATTTAAATCAAAATCAGGGGCTAAAACAAATGTAAAAAATGGGTATTTGCTTTTAAAATCTTCTAGAGTTATTCCGCAATTCAAATTTTTATCTAAATAACCCAGATTTCTAACAATACTCTGCATATATGTCGCACAGTAATTGTCATTCTCGAAATCTTGAATATATGTTTCTCTATAATCAGTATTTTTCGACAAAGTCAATGATGTAACACCAAAGTTTTTGAAAATTGAGCTGGACGCAGTATATGATCCATTATATTGTGCTTCACTTTGAAATGTTATCAGAATAAAATTAGGCATTCTTCTGTCACCAAATATTTGTTCTTTATAGAATGATGAAGCACCTTTAGCAATAGCAAATTGTACAATTTCCTTTGTTTTTAATGGATAAATTGCATGTTTTGAATTAAGACCTAATTGATGACCTGCTAATACTGAGGGGTCTACTCGTACTCTTCTCACCAATAATTTTGCATCAACTAATTGACATATTGGTGTAGTAGTTGCACTAGTAAGAGATAATGCAGAATCAGACCTTTTCAGTCTAATATGTACATTAACTCCCGGTAGTAAATATTTCGGTTGATCCATAAAATCAAGTTGTAACGATGAGCACATGGTGAAAACCTTTGAGCCTTTTACCCACTTTTTTCTTTCATCATCTGCTGCTGCATAGCCCATAGGAGTAAGACATGTATTTTTAGTATCGGAATTGTAATTTAAAATAGTTTCTATTAATGCCTTGTGAATGAATGTATTATTTCCGCCCTCAATCTTAATATTATTAAATCCCAACACTGCATCTTTAAAAAGAGTATGAAACAGGAAATTGTTCGGTATTACATCTGCATTGGCATCCAAAACTTTTCTATCTTTATCTACAACCTTAATCTGAACAGTCAATAAAGTATCATTCAAATCTAAATATTCGGTTTGCGAACCATTAATATAAAACTCGATATCATTTCTACTATCGGTAATTGAATTCATAGGAAAAACTTCCTCAAATGCCCCAAATTCTATTACAGCCTGGGGCGACGGTCTATCAAATATACATAATTCGGATTTACCACAAATCATTTTGCAAATATAGTTCCATGTCCTTTCATTCGTTTGTTTATACGTGATATTCCATGTCTTTTACGTTTTGGAGCATGAGCTGGAGCTGGAGGTTTTTCTTTTTGAAACATACCTGCAACCCCGGGTAAAACTTTCCCTAATTCTGCTAAAGCATTTGTTTTTAGAGATGGTAATATTTTCTGTTCATTCATAATAACATCTTTTGCAGTTTTCATACCAAAACTACCAATACGTTTAAGAATAGGCAGGGCAAATCTACCAATTGTTCTCAACCATCCTGATCCGTACTGTTTACCAATAAAATATGGTAATTCACCACCAGATTGGCTACCACTATACATACTAATAATATCAGAATTAGCCATTTATTTTACGAAAATGTAATGTCAAATGAGTTTTTGAGCCTTTTGGGAAGTTTATAAGTTTTCCACTATCATCACGAATATTTATTTCTATATTGTTTATACATGAACTTGCTATTGGTAAATACATGGGATTATCGATATTTATATTGACAACTTCATCATGTTCATATTTTCCAATCCATACCGATTTCAAAAGAGGAACACTGGAATCACCAACAATTATGGGTTCGATAATGTTAGTATATATGAACATTTGTTGATGATGTTCTAGTATTCTTGGTTTGCGTATACCAGTCGATTTTTCTCGATATTTTTGCCTATCTAATCCAAGTGAATTTGCCAAATTTTTATCAAATGTAACTTCGCAAATATCCTCATTCAAACTGAAGGTAAACATCAAATCTTTCACAATTTCCAAATTTTTAAATATGTGTGAACAATTGAACTTTAAATATTTAAGTAAATCATCAAGTTTATCAAAATATAATTCATCAGCAAAGGTAAATGATTCTTCAACTTCATCATTATACGACACAGATATTTTGATTTCTTCTTTCATTACACTGTTTGCTTCAAATAGATTAAAACGTAATAAATACTCGGTCTCCGTAACAATATTTTTCAACTTATTGCAACCCATTCGTTTGGCATCTTCAATAGTTTCGAATGTTATTGTAAATGGTTTAAAATCACAACTGATATTTAATCCATCCTTGTAAAACATATAGCAATGCGAATCTAATATTTGATTGGGAATATGATATGTTTTATCATAATTACTGATAACAAAGATACCGCTACATGTTTTCACAATATTCCTTTTGAAATCAATCTTACATTGACTATAAAATGGGAATGTGTTGTACACGAATGTAAAATCTTGCAGTGCAACTTCCCAATCCCCATTTAAAGAAATCGGATTCTGGAGATTGACCATGAATTTACTGGCTTGATTGTCTGGATGAATTAATGGGCAACTATTGCTCGGCAAAATAGTATAAAAATTCACTTTACTAGGTCTTTTGCTGATATCCATGACGGGTTTTGATAACCATGCCATTTGACATAGTATTGTTTATCCTTACCGACCTTTTTAGTTTTCAATATTTTTTGAATTCTAAATACTTTTGGGGGAGGAATGACTTGTAATTCCTGCTCATAAAATTTCCCCTGTACAATATTATTATCATTGTCTTTGATGACATACATTACAGGATGCTGTTTAGTATTTATTTTTGAAATTACAAAGACTTCATCACTCCAATTTGTATCAAAATTTTTAATAAATGGTGATGCACTAATTTTACTAATTCTAACATGGTCACCGACTTTATATTTAGGTTTTGCAATTTTTACAGATTTCTTAGAAGTCAATGATGTTTTTGATGTAATATCAACCGGTCTCAATCCATTCAGTCCTCGATGTGATGAATGATTATAACTTGTTATTATTTTCGGTAAAGCATTTACCCATTTTTTATTACCTTGATGCACGAACAATTTCTTTAATCGATCTCTCAATGTTCGATTAAATCTTTCAACATGGGCAGCTTTGTATTGAGAATGTACCGAGTAGTGATTTATTTTCAGTTTATCGAGGATTTGCTTAACTTTACTATTGTAGAATTCTTTACCTAAAATAATAATAATAATAATAATAATAATAATAATAATAATAATAATAATAATAATAATAATAATAATAATAATAATAATAATAATAATACCTAAATCTGTTTGCAAGTTATTAGGATGTCCGTCTTTAAATAAAATATTAATTGCCTTGGACATTTCTTCTGCGGACTTTGCCTTGACTGGTATTGCTCGTGCAAACCTGCTGTATACATTAATACATGTTAAAATATATTTATTCCCATTGTTAATTTTCGAATAAGGTATCATCTCCATCAAATCCATTTGCCATAAATCATCAATACCAAATGTTTTATACGCTCTTGTTGGAAATCTTTTCCGCATTGGTTTGTTCAAACTGTACGCAAGCTGATCTGATAACCACTTCTGGGTTTCTTTTTTCGAATTCGGAACTCTTTTGTTTAATTTTGCCACTCCACCGAAACCGGCTTCGTCTTCTGGGTTCGTCCAAATCTTCTCCATTACAACAAGAAGATTTAAAATTAAATTTAATGTCGGGCAATGAAGGATTAGCACCCATTGTTTATGATTGATTTCCTACAACTCCACCTAATAATGATAATGCCAGAGGTATTAATGCACCAATAAATCCACCTTGTTGTTTATATATAATTTTTCTCATTTGCTTACGATTTTTATTATTTACTAAAGATAACAATGGTTTCCTATGTTTGCTCAATAAATGCTTTTTTGATTTACTGATTTTAATTTTGCCTTTGACTACTTTAAGTATAATATTGAGTAAATCATCGACAACAAAATTTGGGAATGATTGCAATATATTCATTCTTTTCATACTCGGGGCCTTTAACAATGCATTAAAAAATGGAAAACTGCGATGATTTTTAACTACTTTTTTACCGGTTTTACGGGTTTTACGGGTTTTACGTTTAGGTTTAGGATTTTTCGAAATAAGATTCATTGCAGAGAAATTTTCAGTTACAAGTTTTTTAGACGGTGTATAACTAGTTGTTGGTGGAACTTTTGGAACTTTAATAGTCTTTCTAATACCTTTTCTTAATTTCTTAATATTTTTCACCCTTGCTTTTAGAAACATTATTATTCATAGAGGTTTTCAACTTTGTTTATAAACCATGGCACCTTTTGGGTTGAAAATATCTGTTTTTACACGTAAATCATCGGGACATTGTTGTGTGAAATCAAGAAATATATATCCATGAGGTATTTTTGTAGCATCTTGAAATGCACTGATAAGAAAATTACGATTATTAGGGTATGCTTGACGTGCAAGAAAATCAATCACTGTTGCATCTCTAGGATTCTTGAAAATAACTAAATATTGTACATTTAAATTACGTGTTCGATGTGCCCCACCTTGATGAAATAGATTTTGTGTTATGAAAATAACTGTTACACCGACATGTCTGCTGATCTTTGTAAATAAATTATTAAAATCTTTTTCTTTATTAGCTTCTTGATACAAATCATCGATAATAATGACATCGCCTTTCTTTAATCGGCTGGACCAGTTTTTATCGAATCCCTTTACTATTTTCATGTTTTTTAATTTACAGAAACTTGATTGAGTTAATCCATGTTCTTCATCAGCACCCCTATGCCAATAAATCCTGTTGAATTTTGATTTGAATAAATTTGATTTTAGTAATTTACAAACAAATAATGTTTTTCCACTACCACTCGGACCAACGATTTGGTATACTGCATCATTTCTTAATTCCATTTCAAAAATTTTATATATGTGTATTTGTTTATATTCGATGATTTAATGAACTCATGCTCAATTTGTATATAAAGACTAATTTTCATAAATGATTTAATAATGTTAGCAAATATAAATTATCGAGGAAATTTTGATGTATCGAATATGAGGTTCCCACCAGGGAAACCCCAGCAAATTATCGATAGAAGCGGGAAATATCCGATAATATTTTTCAAGACTGGTAAATGTCGAATCATGGGATGTAAGAAACCTTTGGATATTAATAAATTACAATATCGAATAAATAATATTATAATCCAATCAATTACCGTTACTATGGATATGGGACATAGTATCAATCTATATAACATGTCGAAAAAATGTGATTGTATGTTTGAACCGGAATTGTTTCCGGCACTAAGACTATTAAAATATAACCCTATATGTGTCAATGTGTTTGCTAGTGGAAAGGTTGTCATGTTGGGGTTGAGAAATTTGGAGTATAGAGAATTTGTTGACAATGTTCGAAATGAGATAATTTCATTGGTCGATTTCTAATTGGTTAATTTCTTATTGGTTATTGATTGATTTAAACAAACGGTTTTTGTTTAGAATTCATTTTTTCAACATCATGTACAAATTACCAAGCTCTGCAACCCTCATGAAGGATATTGACGATTCCGGTAAATTTAAAATTTTTATTTTCACATTATTTACTATTTATTATTTTAGAAAAATATTTAAAAGTTATGATCGATAGGATAAAATATTATTATCCGCAAATTATTGAAATTATCAAGGATAGAGAAGCAGAAATAATTCCGGACCTCATTTTCTACACAACTCAAATTAGAATAATGGAGGTATTTCACCAGTTCCTGTGGGATATAAAGATAAACAGAACCATCAAACAAATGGAGCCAGAGTACCAGTGCATCATCGGATGCTCATGTTGTGCCGATCGATATCGGCGATATGTCGAATGGGAGTTAGTGAAAACTCTGAGAAGGTTTCACTACTCCCGGATTGTTGATTTGGGTTATCAATAAATGTATTTCGTGTTTGAATTGTGTTTTTTCTTTATATTTAAAATAGTAATAATATAAATAGTAATAATAATAGAAATAGTAATAATAATAATAGTAATAATAATAATAATAATAGAAATAGTAATAATAGTAATAGAAATAATAGTAATAGTAATAATAATAATAAAACATTAATAATAAAACATTAATAGAACATAAATGCAGCATTAATGCAAATGACCTGCAATTTTAAACAAAGACATGCTGTAATCTGATTGGTTGATAGACATGAGTCAATGGTATAAAAACCCTGTAACATTTAAATTTATTCATTATTCACGATGACTAAGAAAATTTCAAGCACCGAAAAACCAAAAGAAATGGTACAACCAGTTCAAATGTTCCACAACTACAAAATGTATTTTTTGAAAGAAGAAATCAATATGAAATTGGTTGCACCAGTCAAGCTAATTCCGACTAAATTCGAATTCTTATCCGGCACGCTTTCAATGATTGATGTCAAAACTATTGATGATGTTTTTAAACGGATAGATTCGAATCTATCGTGTAATCAACATGCATGGTTCAACAATAGATATGCAAGATTTTATGATGCTTTTGATGAAATCAGTTTCAAAGAAAATGAAAATTGGTATATAACAATAGCAATCCAGGGATATAAAGTTGATAATAATGATGTATATTCTCCTATTTGGAAAATTATGTCTGCTAGACTTTCACAAATATTTTAATGTTATATTTAATAAATGTATTAGTCAGATTTGTTTTTCTCTTTATTAATTGCAACATAAATGCAAATGACATGCAAATTTAACAAAGAAAATCTATAAACAAACTTATAATATAGTTTTAAAGTGATGAAAATGACTGCAGAAAAAGGTTAACATGATTAATTAATTACCGAATTATTTATTATTTAGAATTTTTAATCAACTTTTTGTTGGAAAAGTTAGCAGAAATATCTGGTGTGAAAATTGAGGACATATTATCTATTACAAATGTCTTAAATATCGGCTGGTTAGTTGAGAGTCAAGATACAGGATTTGATGATGAGGAAGAAACTCAAGAAACCGATACTCAAGAAATTGATGAGGAAATCTATGAACCTATAGATGAACCTATAGAGGAACCTAAAGATGAATCTAAAGATGAATCTAATGATGAATCTAATGATAATATTACGAATGATTGTATTGATCATGTCGTTGAAAATATAATGAAATGTGGAGATGACGACTGTGAATGTGTTAATTAATAAATCTTAGTTAATTAGTGTTTGTAAATTTATTTAAAATGTTATTTAAAAATTTATTTAAAAATAAAACAAAATAACTATATTAATTTTTATTTAAAAATCTGGTTAAAATATACAAAATAGCAACACCTGTTGCAAGTTTTACATAGTTTTTAAATTTTCTTTTCTGATCATCAATTTCCTTCGCATTTCTGGCGAGTTGATTGAATACGCCCCATCCGCCATTGGCTTCAATCCATGGTTGAAACTTTGACTTGATTATCTAGAAAATAAATATTAATAAAATATAAATTATAAAAGTATTACTTCTTGAGACCACTGATAATAGTGCTCGGAGTCCCATAGACTTCTTTGGATTATTATTTTCATATAAGCGAACCCTACTAGTATTCGGGTCCACTTCATCTGATCGTCGCATAGACAGTTAAAAATTCTATTAAAATAGAATTTTTTGGTTTCGAGACAATCAGAATTGATCACATCTTCATAATCAATGTGATTACCTTCTATGATCTTTTCGGTCCGTTCGACCAGGAAACATAGGCTTTCCATAATATTCCTGTTGACGAGTTCTCTTAAAAGATTTTCCATAAATTGAGACATTTTTACAATAATTTAAAATATGATGTTTTATTTATACTAATACCGGATGATTTTGATTGGTTGATAGACTATAAATGTAAAAGAAAGGTTTTGATTTGATACACCATGAAAACTATATTCATATTGCTAATTATTATAACGAGTGTGTGCTCACACAATACAACAATAACAGTGGAGTCTTTTAATAAATCAATATGTGTTTGTCCGAATACAGCCAAGTTGATGGATATTTTATATATTCTCGACAAACCAAAATGGTCAAAGCATCCAGGAAAAAGAATATCTCAAAGATTGGAGAATTTAGAAAACAGTTATGAACTATCATTTGAATATATACAAAATATAAAATTTGAATTGATTGATCATATTAAGGTTTTCAATAACTCTATTGTTGAAAATAAAATGAATATGAAAATAATTGATAAGAAGCATGATTATTTGTTAAAAAAGATTGAATTATTATTAAGAGAAATTCAAACAATCAAAGGATCAATAGAATCTCTGAAAATCAATTCTACGTTACCAATTTCAAACAATATTGCTGCGAATAGTACATCAATATTTAGTTTACCTTTGTTAATTTTACATTATTTTATTGTTTAAATAAATGTATGTTTTGTTGATTTGTTGAGCGTGACAGTACCCTTGCAACCTGTTGAGTGTGAGCAGTACCCTTGTGAGCATTACCCATAGGGGGACAAAATATTTTGTCGGATAGACTCGGAGTATATAGATTAATACTAATACTAATAATAATAATAATACTAATAATAATAATAATAATAATAATAATAATAATAATAATAATAATAATAATAATAATAATAATAATAATAATAATAATAATAATAGTAACAGGATATATAACTCATTCGAAAGGTCTTGGATTGAGCTTTAAAATGAGCTATCGATGAATAATTTTCGTTGGCGGGAACTTTGAAAAAATTAAAAATAAAATAATAATATTTTTAAAAATAATAATAAAAATAATAATATTTTTAAAAATAATAATATGACCTTGATGACTCATCGCGATGACTCATGTGACCTTGAAAATGACCTTGATGACTCATAGGATGCCTCAGATGACCTTGAAAATGACCTTGATGAGTCATGGTATGAGTCATATGACCTTGAAAATTTTTTGATGAGTCATAGTATGAGTCATATGACCTTGAGAATGGCCTGGGATGAGTCATACGACCTTGAGAATGACCTTGAATGAGTCATATGACCTTGAGAATGACCTTGGATGAGTCATGGTCTTTGTTTAAATGACCTTGAAAATTTTCATGACTCATCGGATGAGTCATATGCCCTTGAAAATGACCTTGATGAGTCATAATATGAGTCACATGACCTTGAAAATGACCTTGGTGAGTCATGGCCTTTGTTTAAATGACCTTGAAAAAAAAATTTTGACCTCGATGAGTCATATTATGAGTCATGTGACCTTGAAAATGGCCTTGATGAGTCATAGGATGAGTCATGGTCTTTGTTTAAATGACCTTGAGAATTTTGATGAGTCATCGGATGAGTCATGGTATTTGTTTCAATGACCTTGATGAGTCATATGTCTTTGTTTAAAATTTGACCTTGAAAAAAAATTTTCGTTTACCCCCCCCCCCCGGGGGGGTGCCAGAGGTGACATGTGCCAGTGGTGACACATCCTACTACTGTATTTAACTTGAAATAAAATGTTTTATATAATTTTTAAATTTTTTATCAATATCATTTGCATTTTACCTTGTTATTTTAAAGTATCCTTTAGACTATTTTATTGTGAAATAGTCAAAGTTTTTATTGTTGTGAACAATTTAGTTATTAAAAGGTTTTATTATTATTATCATTATTATTATTATTATTATTATTATTATTATTATTATTATTATTATTATTATTATTATTATTATTATTATTATTATTATTATTATTATTATTATTATTATTATTATTATATTATCTGTGTGTGAATTATAACCGAGTGTTTATCACATTCATTGTCATCATTATAGTACTCGGGTTCAAAAATGTATGTATAACCTTTTCTTATATATTTATAATTCAATAAATATATATCTATAATAAAATTATAGAATTATGTAACACCATGCCACCCACTAGGATACCCATACAAATATTACGTACTGTATATCCTGAGGTATTTGGCTTGGTTTATACTCCTCACTTGTCACTATTGCCAATACATCAAAAATTAATTGTAGGATCCTACAAAAAAATACCTACCAACTTTTTATAGATGAATTAAGTTCTAAACTGAATGATACCGAATACCATATCATTCACGATAATGCTTCATTTCACGGAGGAGCATTATCACAAAATAATTTTATCGAACATCTGCCACCTTACAGCACATTCCTCAATCCAATTGAAAGCGTCTTCAGCAAGGTAAAATGCAGCATAAGGTAGACAATATCAAGAGCAACTGACTTCAGTACGATGACATCCGAAAGAAGATTTGATTTAGTTAAACATCTACTGTTTTTTCCCTAATATATATGGATCAATATTCAAGCCTTAAAGTTTACTTTAAATAAAAAAAAATTACTTGAAAGCCATTTCTAAAATGGCTAAATACAAATAGTTAAAATAGCTAAATAAAATAGCTAATAAAATAAGTAGATAATAAAATAACTGAATGAGTAGTTAAACATGAGTAGTTGAATTCCAAAAAAATTCATAAAGAATGACGCATCTATAATTGGTTGTACATTTTTACAAGGGCATCTTATTATTTTTCAAGACCATATTTTTAAAATTTAAAATTTTCAGAGTTCCTTTTATTATTATTATTATTATTATTATTATTATTATTATTATTATTATTATTATTATTATTATTATTATTATTATTATTATTATTATTATTATTATTATTATTATTATTATTATTATTATTATTATTATTATTATTATTATTATTATTATTATTATTATTATTACTATTATTATTATAAGATAACGCCAATCAGACATTTTTTTCACGATAAATATATAATTGGATCTTTATCATATTTGAGAACATTGATTGATATATTTGGATTCATTGCTTCAAATTGGCAAATGTTAACCAACGTCATTGGAAACCTCTCAAACTAGTATGCTATATAAAAAACAGAATTTATCATTGTTTCGAATATTAACTAAAGCCTGACTGTTTTTCAGGTAATTTAACGTTTTAATGTAACTTGAACTTAAGTAAATAACTTGATTTATATATAATAATGTTTAAAGCATACCAGATATTATGTCTGATAATTTAGTTAAAATCATAGAAACTTCTAATATTTTATGAATTCTCCACCCACTACTTTGTTGAGTGTATTTCTCCAACTTTTCTTTTAATTTTTCAATTCCATCATTAATAAATGAAGATGACATTGTAATTGCTTTATTCGACAAACACCATTTTTTAATTTCACCATCCTCTTTGATAAACTCTGCACAAATTCCAAATTGTATTTTTACTGTCCCCATTCGTTGCATATGATCTTCTATTTCTTTGATGAGACAATCTGGAACAACAATATCAGGAGAATTAATTGCAGATACTTCGCTTGTCAATTCAACACGAGAACCATTTAAGTCAGACTCCCGACGTGGACACATTTCCGTAAAATATTGACTTTCGTTTTGTGGTGCCAGAGTTTTGTCTAACTATATTTATAATTAATATTAAACAACATAAATAACATAACTTGTAGCATATTCTTTAATCTGCTTAGGATCGTATGATGTATTCATTTTCGATTGTACTATACAAATTAATAATTGTTAATAGTATAAAGATAATTACTTTTAGTGATCATACTACTCTTCGTTTCTTCGAATCTTCTAAGATGGTGTCCGTGTTGTCGTAAAAACGTTAACCACCTACCTGGTGTTATAATGAGACATTCCGGACACATGTACGCCGATAAAGTAAAGTTATTTATCTTGAAATATGATGATGTAACTGATTTACAGTTCTCAACATCTTCATGACTTTCGGCAATACAAAATTATTTAAACTGCATCCGTTCACTTAAAGAAAATAATCATGAATAATAGATAAAGAATAAATTATATACTTACATCAGTTAAATTAAAAGTTTAAATGACAAACAATTGAAAAGTTACTGTTTATATATTACACATAACTAAATTCTGACCAATTAAACTCAAGGAAGGGGTAGGACAAAAATAAATACATTACGTTGCAGTATTTTAAAACTTAAATATATTTTAAAAACACATTTTGATGCTAAAGTTGATTTATTTAACATTTTCATAATAATTTCAGGAACATTTATATAATTTTTGCCTCAATTTCATGATTATTTTTAACATTTTCATAATTTTCAACATATTCATAATTTCCAATATTATTATTATTATTATTATTATTATTATTATTATTATTATTATTATTATTATTATTATTATTATCAAAATTATTATTATCATCATCATTATTATTTTATTATTATTAATATTATTATTATTTTTATTATTATTTATTATTATTATTATTATTTCGGAAATATTTCAACAAATGTAAAATATTTAAGCAAATGATAAAAATTAATAAATGATTTTATCAAAACGCAACAAAGTTATAAAATATTTAAACAATTGTAACAAGATTATAAAAATATTGAAACAGAGTAATAAAATAGTGTGATGTATCAACAAAGTAATAACATTTTTCATCAAATTGCAACACAGTAATAAATAATAACATATTTCGGATAAATTTTCAACAGTTGTAAAATATTTATCAAATTGTAATTAAAATAATAAAAATAATGCAACAAAGTAATAAAATAATACAACATTTTTAACTCTAGATCAATCCAGTTTAGAGAAAATTGGTTTCCACACACATATATTTCTCGAAAACTCAAATTGAGTTGTCAATTTCAAAATCCAAATTTTTTTCAGCCATGAATTTTAATAATTTTAAATTAATGATATGTTAACAGTATGTTAATGACTTTCTACTTTCGGAATAAAAAAAGCTATAATAAATTTGCGTGTATTTTATATTATGTGTGCTGTGTTTGTATGTAAAATTATTTTTCTGTCACTTTCTCAATTCCTATAATAAAACTTTTAACATTCGGAACATTAAATTTTTGCACACAGGTAAGTTTGTGTGTTGCTATAATATAATTTTATCGATTTTTTTTAGATTATAGAAACTTTTATATTCTGGATTTAGGTGTATTAGTTTATCTCGCGTCTGTGTGCGCTTTTTACTTTGTTGGATAGATTTGTGTGAGCACAGAGACGTGGACAATTGTGAATATTGTCTAGGTGAGTATGATTTGGTTTTACTCAGAGTTATGATCAGCGTCGGATTTACCTATAGGCAGACTAGGCACTGCCTAGGGGCCCGCAGTATTGGGGGCCCCAAAATCGAAATCATCTAAGGGGCCACAAAAAAAATATTTTTTTAATGGATTTTTTATATACTAAAATATAAAAAATTAAAATACAATATAAAATACATGTATTATATAAAGAATTAAAAAAACATTGTACGTATTTTTTTATTTAAGGAAATTTTCTAAAATATCAACAAGAAAAGAAAGTTTTGTAAAATTATATTTTTGACATGACATATGTATCTTATTTTTAAACGGAATTATTTAATAAATATATTTCAAAATATAAATAGGTAGTAAATAATTATTTCTTAAATACTTTTAGCAAATAAAATAACCTACATAATTTCCTTGAAATATACTAATTAATTTTGAGGGCCCCAAAAAGCTCCTTTGCCTAGGGCCAACAAATGCTTAAATCCGGCCCTGGTTATGATTGTATCGGTTTTTTAGAGTGTTGCTGACTTATGGATATGATATTCTATTCAATTTTTCTGGAATTGTGGTTTTAAAGAACTGATTTATAATGTTGATTTGAATTTTTGGCCTTAATGAAATATGGAAGATAATGAATGTTTGATATGTCGTATTTCAATGAGCAATATGGCGAAGAGATGTCTTTTCAGCAGTGGAACTTGTCCATGTGATCGTGGCTCAGCAAGATTGTTGCAAATTATTAATGGAAGTTTTTCAAAACGATTGGAAATCAACGATTTAATTTCTGAAAATCATGAAATGACAGAAGAGGGAATCCAAGATATGTTTATGAAATTTCCCCAAAGCGATAAAAAGATAAACTTGCTAACTTATGGATATGATATTCTATTCAATCGAGCTCTTAGAAGGATCAACACAACTCCAATGGTTATTAGCCGAAGTGTTGAACAATTATCCAATGTTTCAAATTCAATCATGGCTCAATCTCAAGTTATTGGACACGATAAATGGTTTTGTACAAATAAAGTGTGTGATATTATTTACAAAGAAATTCTTCTGATGTGTCTTAGATTTAAACAATATTAATAAACTAATAAATTAATTAAATGTAATAAATTAAAAATTAACTAAAGTAAGTAATTAAAATAAAACATAATAAAATAATTAATTAATAAAATTAAAAAGAAAAAATTAAAAAAAAAGTAATTAAATAAAACTTTAATTTAAAAAATAAATGATTCAATATATTTGATATTCTATATTTGATCTGGACATATTTCATGATATTGTGATGACCTTGAAAGTGCGTTGGAGTCCTTACTACTTACTACTAATGACTATGATGTCCAGAATGGTTGTAAGGAATTTAAATCTCAACCTGGGCAGGATATGCATCGAATTATTAATCTCCTAGTTAATTCTTAGAACATATATTCTGAACGACTTAAGACCTTCTATCTGCAGTCCGATTTTTTAAGCTTAGGTAAGTCGAGCAGTCTGATTAAGCAGGCTCACTTTAGTTACTTACACCGACACTGTATGGCATTGTTTACATGGGTATTCGGGGGGTTGATTTTTAAAATCATGTGGCGCATGTCGATTAATTTAATTCTTAGTAAGACCCAACATGGAAAATAATCCGATTTTTTAAACAAAGCTAAAAAACAACTCGGGAAAAGAATATTATAGAAAACTAGATTAAGAGTCAAAAATTGTAAAACAAAATAAGAATTAAAAATAAAATTTATAATATATATAGATAATATTGATTTTTCTATTAAAATTTAATAATGAAAATAATTGAACTAGCAAAATAATAATTGCGACTGATATCAATGCGCATGAATAGTTCATTTTTGATTGAAGGGAAATTAACCCAGCAATGTTTTACTAAAAGCAATTATGCTTTCATTTTATTTGGAACTTATTAACAACTATCAACAGTCCTAAAAAGTCAAAATGAAAATATTGTATTCATCCCAAATGTTGTCAGACAGACATTATCATGTGAATTTAATGAGTTGTAATTGGTCAATTAAATAGATTTGAAATGAAAATTTTGATGAGAAATATTCCCTCTCCATTTTATCAAATTACTTCACTATTTGCAGCTTGATTCATGTCTTTTAATATTAGCTTCCACGCTGTTGACTTGTTGAATGATTTAGAAATAACATTATTATTTTCTAAAATATGTTAGCAGATTGTTTTTCTTAATTGTTAAAAGTCCAAAAACAAAGTGCAACTATAAAAATTTCCAATTAACTATCTATATTCATTTTCGTCTCCAGGAATCATAATTAAATAAGTTAGACTAAATTTTGGTCTTAAATGATATAGTTGGTATATATAACAAGATATCACAATTTCCATTGAACTGTATTTTTTAATCATCCCCATTATCAAGCAGAATATCATGTCATAGCGCTAACCACATATAATGCGATTTTAATTGACTGATTAAAAACAAATAAATTGATACAAATATTTTAGGTTTCTAATACCGAAAAACGGAATTGAACCAGTTTAATACTGGTATTTCGATACTGAAAAAAAGTCTGGTATTGGATGCACTAGACTGCAATATAATTATGTATTACACCTAATTCCGAAATACAAGAGTTTCTATAATCTTAAAAAAATCGATAAAGTTATAGTATAGTTTTTGGCTAGAACTGATTTCTAAACCCAAAGTTAGGAAGGGGACGAAATGTGTCAGTATACAACACGCATATCCAGTATTAAGTTTACTTAAATAAAAATATAAAAACACCAAGTAAACAATGATAACAGAGATAATTTACCCAAAAATAAAACATCTGAATTAAAAGTAAAATAAAACAAGAGCAAGAAGTATCACACGAAAACTTACTCAAATATAACTGAAAGACATAAAACAACAAAAAGCAAATTCGAATAAAGGCGATAAGTAAAACTTAAAAAGAAAATTAAAGAAAACCTCCAAAAAATCTTACGTAAAGAAAATTATATCAAAAATTTGAATAAATATCCAGAATAATCCATAAAAAAAGCCAAAAGACCCAATAAAACTTTTAAAAAATAAATATTTTAGTTTAAAATATAAAAATGCATAACTGCACACCAAAAAATTTTGATTTTTCTGAGGTTAAGTAAGGACGATTTCATTGTGGATTATAAATTATTATTATTTAAACCTCATGTTCATTTTTTCTACTTAACTATATAGGTGTAGGTTTGAGTGAGATCGTCGATTATCATTGATTTTGAAGCGAGATCCCAGACAACCCTGCATCTAAGCACTTTATCATTGATGGGTACACAACGCCAATGATTGCAGATTGATTTGTGGCTCCTTTTGAATTTCATTTTAATCCTGTCAATGATAAGGATTACTACCCTGCCGATATTTATGTATAATTGCTGGAATTTTATTTCTCCGTTATTAGTTAAAATCATGGGAAGGTGCTTCGTAACTTATGGTTTATGAAACCGGCAAAAAATATGATCCGAAGGTTTGTTATTATTTTCTGCCTTCCGCTATTATGACCTTATTTTTTATTTTGGAATTTTTATTTTATTAGGGATTTTATTTCGTATTTTAAGCTTTGGTTGGAATAATTTGACTTTTTGCTCTTTTTACTATTGTAATTAATTAAAATTTTCACACGCTTAATTATATTTGATTCGTTCTAAGTATCTAATTAACCATCTAATACCCATAATTTCGTCCATTCAGTTGTTTTTTTTGGTATTTATACAGCCAAGCACTCGTTTTATTTAGGTGTAATAATAGGTCTAATAGGGTTTGTAGAAAAAGGAAGCAGACCTAGAAAAGAGAGGGGCATAAATTAGTGACTATTGATCTGTTTCACTTTGATACTGAAAAGTGGAAGGGTATGCAACTTATCCAGCGTAATCATGCTGACGATAGTGATTGGTCGGTACTGCAGGAGTTCGTTTTGTTGTTATATAATTTTATATCGACCTCCCCTTATTGAAGTATGGGAGGGGGAGGGTAGTCAGGGATGCTTTCCTACCGGTTCGCACCGGTTCGTGCGAACCGTTAGATGTAAATTCTATGGTTCGTGCGAACCGGCTATTAAAATAAGCGAAAAAAAAATTTTTTACTTTGTCAAAAAAAAATACGCAAAAAAAAATTTTTTAAATAAAATTTATTTACCATTTGGTGCAAATTTATATAAACAGTTTGAAAATTTTATCTAGTTTTCATTGCGATTCTAATTTTTTACTTTATTGAAATCTTTCAGTTAATTTTAAAAAAAATAAAAAAAATAAAAAATTTTATCAAGTTACCATAGATATGTAAAAGTTTATTTATCTATTTCTAAATTCTATTGAAAAAGTTCAATCTAAATATTTCATTTTATCGGTTATTATTTGTTTTGTTCTGTTCAGTTTTTATGCATTTAAGTTAATTATTTTTCTAATAAAACCGCAGATTTTTAAAAACTTTAATAAGGTAAGTTCAATTAACTATTTTCATGCTTTAAGTTAAATAATTTATTTTTAAATACCTATTTTATTTTTTGAAGATGAAGAGACAAAATATGTTAACCACATATTTCTCGAAAAAAATAAGAGAGGAATGATAGCAGGTAATGATAGCAGGTCGACTATAACAGAGACAGAAGCAGTTTCAAAAACTTTACAGGAACAAATACTAGAGATTCTCAGTTCCCAAAATGAGGACAATAATAATTTAACAAGCTGTTGGAATGCGAAACAGTTGAAGGAGTTTAAAATTAAATATGATGGGCTATTTGTCAGTAATCAGAAATTGGGATGTGAGTATTGTTTAAAAATGGAATCAAAACTAATATCTCAGGAATGGAAAAACTGTAAAGTTACGACATCGGGGAAAGACAAAATAGTGCAACAAGCATCTTTAAGGAAAAAAATGAGTGAACATTTTGCATCAAAAGCACACAAACCAGCTGTTGAACATGCCAAGATACTTGAAAAACAAACTTTTACGTCATGCATCGATAAGATGAACGAGAAATTTATTAGTTCTACTACAAGAATTTTCAACACTGTTTACAGCCTAGCGAAAAGAAACCGTCCGTTTTCAGACATAGAAAGTGTAATAGAGCTTCAAGTAAAAAACGGGTTGGACATGGGAACCGGACTTCATTCTCGACATAGTGCAAGTAAGATAGTAGAGCATATCGCGCAAGAAACTAAAAAAGAATTGATTATATCGATTATTAAGAATAATTGAAAAATTTGTACTGTTATTGATGAAGCTTCCACCATTTCCAGTAAATCAACGCTTATAGTTTTCATCAAAGTAGAATTTTCTACAGTAGAATCTTCTGAAATATCCCCAATAATGTTCGTAGATATTGTGGATCCGAATACTATTTTTCAAAGTTTGTTGGGTGTATTGCTTACTGTTGGATTTGACACAAATTATTTAAAACTGAATTTAATAGGATTCTGTTCTGACGGTGCTAACGTAATGCTCGGTTGTAAATCTGGAGTCAGCGTACGAATAAAAGAGATGTTTCCAAATGTTATTATTTGGCACTGTCTCAATCACCGTCTACAACTTGTTTTAGATGATTCCATAAACAATATCAAACAGATTAATCATTTTAAAGTTTTCATGGACAAAATATATTGCATTTTTCATCAATCTAATAAAAACCAAAAAGAACTGAATAATATTTCCCAGGAGCTTAGTTTTGAATAATTAAGATTGGAAGAGTGTTAGGACCAAGATGGGCTGCGTGCAGCCTAAGATCTGCTCTTGCAGTATGGCGGAGCTACCCTGCTTTGTATACGTTGTTCTCTTCTAACCAAAAAATGTCTGGAATGGCAAAACGACTACAAAACAAATGTTTTCTAGTAGATTTAGCTCTAATGATTGACATCCTACAGGAGTGCTCTCTACTATCTAATGCCCTTCAAGCTAGAAATATAACTGTTGCAAGGGGAGATCAACCGATTAGAAGAACAATTAACGCTTTTCAAATTCTCAAAGATCGTCGCGGTCCTTACGAAAAAAAGTGAATGAAGTTATAAACTCTGAAGCATTCAAAAACATTATCTTCGTCGAAAACCGAATTTATGGAAACCTTCCCAGAGATTCCCTTATTGACAGCATCATAAAAAATATGAAATTAAGATTGATGGATTGCTCTCATCTCGGATCAAATAGTAACAAAAAAAATATTGATAATAGCATTATTTATGAGCTAGCCAATTTGCTAGACCCGAGCACATGGAAAATTGAAGATATTGTAGTTCCGTGGATAGAGGCCAAAAAGAATTTTGATAAATTTCGAAAAGTTTTTAATTTTGATATCGACAAGAATGATTTCCGTGATTATGTAGAAAATATAATAAACAATGGCTATCAGCAAATTAGTAAAATTGCAGAAAACATTCAAAAAGCGAAAAATATGGTTAATACGGTTGCCGTTAGCAGTGCTAAAGCAGAACGAGTATTTTCATTGATGAACATCATAATTGCTGATATAAGAGCCAGATTAACAGTGCAGACAGTATCAAATTTGATGATATTAAACTTAGTTGGTCGTCCATTAGAAACTTGGAACGCAGTTCCCTATTTAAAAACTTGGTTGAGGAACCATAACTCGGCAGATGATACCATGGTTAAAAAATCTAAACCGAAAGAATATACTGAAAATCAATTAGCTATTTGGAAATATTTTAAATAATATAACTTTATAACAATAATATTTACTAATATATGCAATTTCACAATTTTTTTGTTATGTTCAGTTATTTTTATGTAAATTTTGTATCTCTTAAAATGAATAAATAAAATAAAAGTGATTTCTACCTTGCTGAATTATTTTTTTATTCTCTTTTATCCTATTACATTATTGTTGCAAAGAATATGAACGATAGTTAAATATTCTTGACTTAGTCTGCTACTCTGACAAACCATAATATTTTGATGGAAATATTAATATTAAAAAAATAAAAAAATTTGTAAGAAAATATCACTGCGAACCGGTTGATAAATTTTGGGAAAGCATTCCTGGGGGTAGTGTTACTAAAAATAGAATTTTGTTTTTCAGTAATTTTATTGGAAGCTAAATTTAGAGATAGGGGAATCCCAAAATCATTAATTTTGTTTATAATTTTATTTTTATAAAATAAAGATAATTATTATAATAATGCAATAAATTTAGTGGGAGCGACTAGATGGAAAATAATCAATATACAAAAAAATGTAATAGTAATAATAATAATAATATTAATAATGCTAATGGTAATAATACTAATAATAATAATAACAAGAATAATAATATTAATAATAATAATAAATTTATATTTTTTATAAGAGTACCACTTATAAACAGCTTGGGGGGTCATTTCCGAATAATTATGAAATTTAATTATATATGAATATGATCTAATTCAGTATATCTAAGGAATAGTTAATGGCTACATGATTTGAGGGGTGTCAGTTACGAAAAATTCAAGTAATATTTTTAAAGGTAATAATGAAATTTGGCATAAGAGTAAGCATTTTTAAAGTGACGAAATGTGTTAGTTTATATAGCCTCTGTTTGAGGTGTAAGTATACATGCGCGCAATGATGCAGTAAAACAAATTCGAATTATTTTAATTCTCGAACATTCGATTTTTAATTTTTATCGATTTTGATGGCGATTTTTCAGTAAGAATTTTTTTTTATTACTGAAATTTTATTTTTGAATTATTTTTTATTAAATTTGCCTCCATGTTGGATTTCGGCATTTCCAGAACATTCCCTGCAAAATTTAATCTATTTCTTAATTTTAAATTGTTTTTTATGATTTCTTTTCTAAAATTTTTATATTTTAAACTAAAATTTTTATTTTATATAAATTTTATTGGTCGTTTGGTGGTCATCACCATTTTTATGAATTGTTCTGGATTTTTATTCAAACTTTCGATATAATTTTCTTTCCATAAGAGTTTATGGAGGTTTTCTTTAATTTTCCTTTTAAATTTTTACTAATCGCCTTTATACGAATTTGTTTTTTGTTGTTTTATGTCTTTCGGTTATATTCGAGTAAGTTTTCATGTGATACTTCTTGCTCGTGTTTTATTTTACTTTTTAATTCAGATGTTTTATTTTTGGGTGAATATTCTCTATATTATCATTGTTTACTTGGTGTTTTTATATTTTTATTTAAGTAAACTTAATGCTGGGTATGCGTGTTGTGTACTGACACATTTCGTCCCCTACCTAACTTTGGGTTTAGAAATCAGTTCTAGCCCAACAGATGCATCTGTTGTGAGGGTGAATGGGAGGTCATAACTCGGATAGTGAAGAGCGTCTTTGACTGTGTTGAATACGTCACGTGTTGTGTCGGACCAGATAATGGTGGAGATTTTCTTTCCTTTGTTCAGTGCTGAAAGAGGTGCCGTTATGTGTGATGCGTTCTTTATGAATCTGTGGCAGATTGACGATGCCCAAAAAGCTACGTAGTTGTGTTACGGTGGCGGGTAATCGAAAGCTGCGGATTACGTCAAGTCGTTCAGGAAAAGGTTCGCAACCCGTTGATGAGAGTATGTGACCAAGGAATCTGACGCGTTTTTGAAAGAAATTTCATTTATTTACATTGATCTGTAAGTTATAACGGTTCAATATGTCAAGAACAGTGTGTAGATCTTTGTTGTGGATATCGCGGTCCGGTGATTATATATCGAGGTATGCAAAAGTGTGGTGGATGTCCCGGACAATTGTGTCCATAAAGCGTTGTAAAGACTAAGCTGCATTCCTTAGGCCGAAAGGCATGAACATGTATTCGAAATTTCCAAATGGTGTGGTTACAGCGGTTTTGGGAACGTCATTGATATGTACTGGAAACTGATGGTAGGCTTTCGAGAGGTCAATAGTTGAAAATATGGTGGATTGTGAAAAGCGGATTATTAAATTTTTGATAAGTGGCATTGGGTATGCATCGTGAACGGTCACTTGATTGAGTTGAGGTCTGGCTCGGTTGTGTTGTGGTATGCACGATAATGTCGGAATATAATGAGTCTATAGAGTTGTAGGTGATATGATAAGGGATTTTGTGATGAGCTTTGGGTATGTGGTTGAGATTGTCTCGATTATGTCGTGCATTGGCTCTGAATTAGGTGAGTGTTGGATATCTGACATGTGTTTATTGCATTCTATCGTGTCAGTAGATTAGATAAAGCTGAGTTGGATCGTTGGAGATGTCTGTGTAGAGATTGATGTTCTGTTTGGTGATACATTTGTGGATATAGGATTGAGATGTCTGTTTATAGTGAATAGTCGTCGATTTTTGCAGTCTTTCATGAGGGATTGTTCGTTGAGGAAATCGGAGTCTAGTCTTGGATGAATTGTGTCTGCAATGTGGAAATTGTGAGTGAAAGTTGAGTTCAATGTCGGTAGCTTGAATGAAAGTTTTTTTGTTCCTAAAAATTGTATCGGTGTGCCGTTGGCTGCCAATACGGTGAAAGGATATTTGAGATCTGGAGTTATAGTGGTTGGGAGAATCGAAAATGATGATCCGGAGTCGACGAGGAAGTGAATTGATGAGCTGGAATTGAAAGTTGCTTCAATTTTCAATACTATCAATATTTGGAAGAACTCTGGAAATATAGAGTTTATAAGAGCAGTCAATGAAGCTTAGACTGGTCTTTCTGCTGAAAATATACAATTCAATTAGTTCGGTAGGATTTTTGTCTAATTTTGAAGACTCGCATATTTCAAAGCATGTTTACGGGAAAATATTTGGTGTCAACTTCTTAGTTTAAATCATGAACAATTAATTAATTATATTTTATTCAAAAAAATGGTTATTCAAGATAGTCAAATCCGATATTCTAGATCTGGCCGATGAATAGAGAATGTTCGTCAATTATTTTTTTTGAAAACACCATATAGAATGATTATTCGAATAGTATGACCAAAAATTTTTTTTGATGGTATTACTAATTAGCGATATCCTTTGTGTGACCTATTTATTTAATATTAAAACTTATATCTGATAATCAATGTTTTCGAAAATGAAATTAATGAAACATAAATCGCTTACGTCTCTCACTGGTAGAGTTGCCACACGTTCTACTTTCAATAGGACAGTCCTAAAATTCGGATATTTGTCCTGCGTACTACTGTAGTAAGTTATTGATTTGTCCTACTTTGAGCCTATCAACGTGTGGCAACCCTACTCACTGGTGAAAACCTGCATCATCAACTACAATGTGTAAATATAAGTATTGAAATTGACTTGAAAAAGCTAAATGAAAGAAAAGAGAAGCAAATATCTCATTGCTTAAATATTATTTTATTGTTTTATTGATTGATATTATAATTATATGTTAAACTGTTCAATTTTTAATTTATGAATATTGATAAAAATCATTAAAATGGTTTATTTTGTTTTATATTTTCACACTCAAAAAATATATATATGTTGGATGATAATGTATTTCCAATGTGACGTGGCCTGTTCAAATCGTCGTTTGAGTTTTAAAATGCAAAGCGTAGGTTACCAACTATTTTGGGTTTGTTTGATATAAAAATAGGCAAGGAGAAAGAACATTTTTGTGTGACGTAAATGCTTCTTATAAAAAATGATAAATAATGGTTGATTGATATTTGAGTAAAATGGTCAAAATCCAATTTAAAAATTTTTAAATAACACTTGCATTCAGTATAATATCAAATAAATTGTTGAAAATTTAAATGCATTTTAAAAAATTTATTTAGTATTCAAATGCAATGTCGAATTATTTTTCATTATTTTACACCCAATTTTCTTTATTCGTTTGAATTGATTCCTTATTATGTTGAATTGAATTTTTCGTATTATTTTTTGATTTATTAATTGTATATGTTTTAGCATTTGAACTGCTTCCACTTATACTCGAAGTATTAATGGTTGAAGCTGAACAAAACTCATCAAGCATCATAATGAAAAAGTCCAAAAAATAAATAGCTGCAGCAATCCAACATAAAATGTATCCATATCCCAAAATAAAGTTTTCTTTGGGATCTAAATAATGTCTGATAGAGATAGGATATATAATTACAACTAAAAGTATTGCAAGACCTTTAAAATTAAAATATAATCAATTAATATATTTATTAAATATGATTTTTGCCTGATACTAAAAAAAATTCAGCAGCCGAATGAAAATAGTAGTATTTTTTAAATATATTGTTTGTAATAAATCCTGCAATAGACAACATTGATCCTATCAGACCGGAACATGTTGCTGCTAGTAGTGATCCAATAACAGCCTTTTGTATATCTTAAAAATTAAAAATTTCAATATTTTATTTCGTATTTCTTAGGTATTAAATAAGAGATTTAATATTTATTCAAATTTTAATTCAAAACTGTTGATCTGTTATTTTATACCCAAATAAATGTGATTTGTGATCAGGATGTGCAACAACAGCACACAGATATAGCCCTGAGTCGAGTAATATTTTTATTCAAAAACAACTAAAAAACACTGAATCGTCGAGAATTATATTAAAATGATGAAAAAAAAGTAAAGTAAATTAATAACAAAAACAAGAAGCATTGCACGAAACAAACATAAATAAATAACGAGATGTGTGAAAATTCGAATTCATGGTAATAAATGAAGTAGAAAAATAGAAATAAAAAGATTTCATAAAAAATAGCCGAAAGAATTAATTATAAATTGGAAATATAATAAAAACGATAAAAAATCACAATATGCTAAGAAAATGGTGAAATTCATCATGGCGCTGAATCTAGCAGAAACTAAATGTAAAAATAAAAGTTAGAAAATTAAATCATCAAAGAAATAACAAGATATCTCAAAAATTAAAAGAAATAGTAATTATATAATAAAACAGTAGGTAGTTAGTGTACCTTTGGAGAAGACCATTCAGTGTACCCCACATATGAAAAATAATTTTTCCTTAGTCCAAAGGTACACAGCGTATTTTTTCAAATTCATACTATAGTCAGGGGGTATCTTTGGTCTCTGGTTATTTAGTACAAAAAATCCAGTCCTAGATAAAAAAGCCAAAGTCATTTAAGGTCTCGAAAATTTTCTACACAAAATCCAGTCATCAATAAAAAACTAATCATGCAGAAGAGTAGTGGGATTTGCACATTATTCAATGGGTATTTTAAGGTCTGTAAAATTTTTCTAGACTAAATCTAGGTATTGCTAAAAAGCTAAAGTATTTTAGGGTCCCAGGATTTTTGTACACGAAATCCAGTCCTCGTGAAAAAACTTAAGTATTATAAGGTCTGTAAAATTTTTGTATACAAAAAAAATATGTAATTTAGAGCATTAATTTAGAATTTATGGTAAGATATTTGGAAAATCAGATGGCCACTGAGAATTTAAAAAAGTAAACAAATTTTAAATGCAAATTTTTATGAAATAATTTTCAATGGATATTTTTAAAGTAAAGTTTTATTAAATAAGAAAATATAACGGTTTGTGACAGGAAGAGGAGGGTTTTCAGGTCATGCGTTTTGTTTCACATTTTTAAAAAAAAATTTATTTCTAATTCTTTTAGTAAAATTTATGAAATATTATATTATATTTAGAATAAATTTTAATTAGGCGTTAATTAAAAAAATTTCTTCAAAATTGTGACGTAATTTAAGGGAGGGGGTCCAAGATTTGTGACATGGCGAAGGAGGGGGTTCCAAAATGATAAAAAATAGCGTGACGTACTTTATGGACGGACCCCAAGTACCAAAAACCACATAAAAATAATAACAATTAAAGACAAAACAAATATATAAAGTTTGTCTTTCATCACATATTTGCTTATAATTCAGCAAGTAGAATCTGTACTATTTCTTTCTTCTTATATTCTTGACGGTTTCCCGACAAAATCGCAATAACAAGCAAAACAAAATCGAAAAATCACTGTTACGGTTTGCACAATAAGTTGAATGTTAACGCACACCATTTAAAAATTAAACAGTAAAAAAATGCTAAATATTTGTGATCATATTTGAAAAGCTTTCTTTTATTTTCCGATAAAGAGAATAGATAAATAGAAACGTTTAAATTCAAATCACTTGTTGATTCTATACCTTGTTCAGCACTTTGAATAGTACTATTTTCAGCATTTGTTGAGGGGTAACTTTCCTCAGCATTCTCAGTAGTATTTTAAAAAAAAATCTAATTTACGTTGTTTACTCATGATGGTATTTATTTAAATTAATAAATAATATAAAAATCGTTAAATAATGACATCGATTTAAATCTAACGAAAAGCACCAAATCCCATATATATATATATATATTACTACAATATATTTCGACAGAATCACTGTCATCTTCGGGTAGATTTAAAATCACACTAAATCAATATAAATTGTTATTTTTTTAAACAAACTAATTAACTAATTAATTAATTCTTTTTTAAATAAATTTCGCTACAAATTTACAAAATGCTGTTTTTTATATTCAAACTTTAAACATTATAAGTTTTAAAATTTTTAAAACTTTTAAAACTCACAAAAGTTGAAATCAAACAAGATTCTAATAAATTTTCCACAAAATTTTGTTTACTAATATTAATCAATTGCTTCAGTCGATAGTGATCAGGAACTTGAAAACGGAGATGACGGACAGTCATTCCAATGTATGTGGCATATGTGGCATTGCACCCATGACATAAATATTCATAACCAAGATCCGAAAACCATCTAAGTAATAATTGAAATCCACTTATAAACACGAAGTTTAAAAAACAGGAATTAGATACCACCTTCCAACGTTGAAATGTAAGCCTAAACAAAAAACTGTGCTTGCTGAAATAAATCAATTCCCTCAGTCGACAATTATCCAGAACTTGAGAATGGAGATGACGGGCAGTCATTCCAATGTATGTAGCATTGCACCCATGACATATATATTCAAAACCAAGATCTGAACACCATCTAATCAAGAACCGAAATAGACCAACTTCACAATTTATATCATACATATCCAATCCAATCACTGATAGTTTTTCTTTCATTAATTTTCTACATCTCTTCGTCAATTCCAAAAACGTCGGCACAATTTTAAAAGACAATAAACAAATCAAAATAAACATAAGCAGATTAAAACAAAGAACCCAAATTTAACGATCACCACAACCAAAACCCTCAAAACAATCACCCAAAATACAAAACACAAGAACGAACAGAAACACAGAAAAATCAGAAACACATCAGATTCAGCGAAAAAGACTCAACATTTTTCGACAATAACACAACAATTACATCAGAATACAAAAAGCGCTATAGTGATTACCTCAAATAAAAAACGCATGCACCTACAAGGTTTAGTTGTACAATTTTTATAATTTTTTTAGTTGTAAAACACAAAACAAAGACACAACTAAGCCATCACAAATCACAACATTTTTTTTTCATTTGTAAATATGTAAATCTGTTTAAATGTTAACCTCCGATTTTAAAGGGGGAAGTTGTATAATGTATTGTTATATTTTATTTTTTTATTGTTTGTCTTAATTCAATGTGAGTTATAATTTTGCACGTTGCACGTGGAGAAGAATTTTTTCTTTTTTTTAAAAAAAACTATATAGCGATAATTTACCATAGTAGAAAATAGAACAGAAATAAAAAAATCAATAAAAAAAATTTAAAAACTAAAAGAAATTGGAAAGATTATTCAAAGATATACTTGAAAAGAAAATATTATTATTAACTATCCTATATTCGGGGGAAGATCCGTTGAATCAAAAGAAGACAAACAAAGTAAAACTAGAAGATCATTGAAGAGATTATTTGTATTCAAAAGAAAAAAGATATACCTGAAAAGAACATTATTATTAATTATTATACATTAAAAAGAAGACGACTAAAGATCCGTTCTAAAACATTCTAGAAAGAATATTTAAATATTTGTATCCAAGGAAAGCTAGTATATCACTGAAGAAATTTGTTTAATCAAAGAAAAACAAAGATTGATTTATTAANCACAAACAATATAAACAAACTTTAATTCAGTTTAACACCGACAATTTTAAATTTAAAACTTCAATGAGAAATTTTCGAAATATTTCAAGCCGTTTCATTTCATTTTTTAGTAGAGAAATTTTAATGAAATTTAAAATATTCTTTCGAATTCCACGCTAGTTGGGTTTAAATTAGAGGCCCCAATATCATATCATTAATAAACGGATATTTTTAAAAATATTTTTAAAAATCTCTTATTCGTGGATTTTAATAACGATCAAGCAATTTTAAATGACGAATTCCTAATCTTAGATCAATCTGATTTATTTAAAAACATGTTAGATTGATATATTAAGAGCAAAGAAGTTATATCATTAGTCCATTTTCAAATTGTTGAATTTTTAAAAATTAATTTTTGTTTCCAAAAAATTTCTTCAAATAAAATTTTGAAGATTTGGGGCCCGGGGCCCGGGGCCAGTGGCCCCTCTGGCCCCGCCTCTCCTAGGGCCTGGCTATACGATAGTAAATTTTTCTAGCGATAGTGGGGCCAATAGGCGGTGTGGTACCTACTTATCTAACCACCTTCGTATATTAATAAAAAAACTATTTTTATTAATAAGTGAATACATATTCGAAAAATTAAAAAAATATTTTTTATGTTGTATTTTGATTATTTAAATTTTTGATTATTTAATTTATGATTTTAAAAAATAGTTTTTTTAAACCATAACATGAAAATAAAATCGCCCGCTAAGCGGTTAAAGATGAATATAATATTTTAATGCTAGTTTATTTAATTAACAATACCTAACATATTTTAAAAATGGAACTCATCAGATTTTTCCCATATTAAATTTTCCATTAATTTTCCAGAAATCCAACAGCTCAACTACGGAATTTTCAATAAACTTATTAAAGATCTACTTCATATTGTTTCAAAAAATATCTGGTGTCTAAAATGCTTAATTGTAATTATGTTGTGTAATAGGAATTGATTTATTATTTCATTTTATTTTGATTTATTAATTTACAGTGATTCTCTACTTTATTGTTCTTAAAATTTTTGATAGGAATAAAATTTTCTGGATTGAACTAGCTAAGATTCAATATTTCATTATTGATTTTACATCTATATAGTAAATTAAACTTACTATGGAGCAGGCGCGTACGCAGGATGAATCCATCGGGGGGGGGGGGGGGTTTCCAGAAAACATATTTTGTATATGTATTTTTATTTTTTCACGTAATTGCTAGCACTATTTACCAAATTATATTCAAATTATATTTCACTTTATTTCAATATAAAAACAATTACCTATAGGTATATTTTTTCTCAACTTTTTTATAGAAAATTGTAAAGAAAACTAAATAAAAATTTATTAAGAAATATAAATAATAATTATACATTATTAGAAAAATTAATATAAAATAAAATTAATATAAAATAGAATAAAAATTGCATATTCAGCAAAAGGACTATTTTCTGAAAAAAATAAAAAGCGATATAAATTAAGACTGAATTATATTCAAATATTCAAACTTTTTGCTAGTTCATCTAGAACTGCTTCTGTAGAAATCGCGACATTACGATGAATATTAAGTAACGCTAATCCATTTAACCTATCTTCACTAATTGTGTTGCGTAAATACGTTTTAAGTCGTCTCAATATTGAAAAAGATCGTTCATTGCTTGATGTTGTAACTGGTAGTGTAGCAAATATTTTAAGTAATTTTCGAACAGTTGGGAAAATTGAATTACTAATAATAAATAATTGCAGGACCCAAACATTCGCGTTTTAAAATTTTCAAACGTGTATTTTTTTAAAAAAAATTCGGCGAAATTTTTTTAAAAAAATTCACACGAGTAGTGTTGCTTTGTTCAATTTACTTTGTTATTTGTTTTCTCTTGAACTTGAAAGTCTAATTTCTGTTATGTTCTACTAAGTAGAAGTACTTCTACTATTTTATTATATAGTAATATATAATATACATTATTATATATTATATATATATATATATATATATTATATATATATCTATAATAGATATATTATATATATAATATTATTTTTAATATTTATATATATTTATATATTATATATATATTATATATATATATATCGGCATCGTAATGATTCTAATTTTTTAGATATATTTATTATTATAGGTTTTTATATGTTGTTGAATCATGGAGGGGGGTAAACCCCAGTAACCCCCCCCCCCCCCTGCGTACGCGCATGCTATGGAGTATTGATAGAGATAATTTTCATTTTTACAATTTTAAAATAAAACTTAGAATCAGGATAGGACAAAATTTCGGGACCAGTGTGAATGTGCAAACATAAATACCATACATTTTTACAAGAACATTTAAATATTCAATACATCATCAATTGAATGCCCAGCAATAAAAATTAGTGAATTAAATTCGATTTTATGTTTACTCGAAACTCTAAATACTATTTCATCAAAGCCCCTTCCACGATAAATTTATATTTTTTACATTTCAACAGTAAATTAAAAGTATTATTTTTGAAGTTGATCTTTATTATGATACAAAGAATTATAAATTTTCCTAAATTTCAATATTATTTATATGATTTGTCACCAGTTTAAAATTTTAAATGTCATACTTTATATACTTTAAATGAATAACACAAATAAACTTACATTCAATTTTAACGTGGCAAATACTTATTTGATGATCATTATAATTTTTCTCCTTCATTTGAACATGAACTCCAACCAATGAGAAATTACTCGATAAAAAGCATAAGTCCCAAAGACCTGACCAAAGAGATTCATTACCATTTCTTTTTATCCACTGAGATTGAAACTGTAGCGAAACTATTATCATCGCTAAATTACTTATAGATAAAATCATTGCACATTTCCTATACTTCATTCTTATTTCTTCAAGAATTATAAATGAATCATTAATTTTACGTAAATACACCTCTTGAAACTTTGGTTCCTGATTTAAACTTCGAAATTTTATGAAACTTTTTAAATTTTTCATTAATAAATATAATTGGATGAAATTAAATGTGCGCATGTATCATATAAAATTCTAATTATTACTGGTTATATTAAAAAATTTAATTTTGACTTACTTCTGCATTACGAATAATATTCAATAGTATTACGAATAGTATTCAAAATGTTAAATAGAAAATAATATTTCTTAGTCTCCCTGAATTATTTTAAAAAATTCAAAAAATATCATGTAAAAATAAAATTTTATGATTAAGTAAATATATATTTTACAAATCAATATAAATATTTTCAATTATTATAGTAATATATATTTTTGAAAATTTTAAATAAACGATTGTTTAAATAAACTAATAATATTTAGTATTCATCGTCACAATTCTGTTTTAATTTTGTTAATAAATTTGACAATGAGTGGACTTTGGGACTGGTTATCTGGCACAGTTTCTGGTGTTCTCAGTTATTTGGGTCTTTGGAAAAAATCTGGTAGGCTTGTTTTCCTTGGTTTAGATAATGCAGGCAAAACTACAATGCTTCATATGTTGAAGGACGATCGAATGGCTACTCATAATCCGACACTTCATCCAACAACAGATGAATTAATTATAGGGGGGATGAAATTCACTACTTATGACCTTGGTGGCCATCAACAAGCTCGAAAAATCTGGAAAAATTATATGTCTTCAATTGATGGTATCGTGTTTTTAGTGGATGCTTTCGATCAACAGAGGTTAGCATAGTTCGTAGTAACTTTAAATATTAGTTAATTTAAATAGATTAACAGAAGCTCAGAAAGAATTGCAATTTCTTATTCAAGATGATGAGATATCGAATGTTCCTTTATTGGTACTAGGAAATAAGATTGATAAAGGTGGTGCGTTAAGTGAAGAAAATTTGCGATTTTACTTGGGAATTCAAAATTTAATAACTGGTAAAGGCAATGTTTCCAGGCAAGAATTGGGAGGCCGCAGACCTCTGGAGTTATTTATGTGTTCAATTTTAAAAAGACAAGGATACGGAGAGGGCTTTAGATGGCTAGCAAACTACCTTTAATTTTTTTGTTATTAAAACATTCAATAGATATCATTGATATATTAATTATCTTATAAAACAAGTTAATGAAAAGCTGTATATATTGTCTGCTATTGCTTTTGTTTTGACTAGTAAAATGATGATTATGGTAATTTTTTAATACCAATAACATTTCAGCATAATTCAAATATTATAAACAATTATGCGCTAACATTTTGATATGTAATTAAAGTTATCAAAAATAAATTTTATTAATTATTTGCAAGACATTTTAGTAATTAGTGTTTAATTTTTATGAATGAATCAATTACATCATAAAAGTAATAATTAAATATTTTATTTAAAAAGTAAAATTTTGAAATGATTATGCATATTAAATAAGTTAAGTATTTCAGTTTTGGGGGAAATATGTTTATCACAATATCTTTTATGACAATCATTTTATCTAATACTAGAAGGCAGTTAGACAAGATACATATTTGATAGAAATCTATCTTACAGAAATTATAATCAAGTTTACTAAAAACTATTTACTTTTTCAAGTTTTATTACATCTATTAGATTTTCGGAACTGATCGTTCAATTTCTTTAGTTATTAACTGTTTTAAGCATAACTTGTTAAATTTCTGTCAATAGAGTTCTTTAATAGTTTTACTACATTCAAATATTTTGTCATTAAATGATTTCAATTGCCCATTTCTAGACAGTGAGAAATAGTTCATTTTACTGCAAATTCAATTTAAAAAATTTGACGATTTTTCGCGTCTATTCGATATTCCAAAGTATAAATCAGAGCCGTAGGTAGGAGGTGGTGAATGGGGTGACCGCCACGGGCGCCAAAACTGAAATGATCATTTGATTTTTTTTGCTTATCTTTCTTTTTTTCATATTAAAAATTTTTTTTCTTAATTTGACTCTTCAAGAATGCCCACTGAAATCATACCAAGACATGAAACCAACAATATATATTTAATCAAAGATTTATAAATAACAAGTTTGAAATTTTTCACAAAAACCGCCAGCTCCAATTATTAAAACAAAAAGATATCTAATTTCACACTGAACATCAGACGATATGATGGACGAGGTTTAAAAGAAACTGAAGAATGGATCAGGGATATAGAAGAATGGTTGCTGACAAATGGACAGCGATTGACAAGCACTTTCGATGTGTTATTGGCAGCAGAAGCAAAGACATGGTGGGGGAAACGTCAGAGAAACAGAAACAACAGGTGTGAAGCCAAAGCGTGGTTCTTAAATACGTTCACAATTACAAAATCAATAACTGACAAAATCAGAGAATTGGCAGCTATGGAAAAGGAAGATGATGAAATGTTTGCAGCTTTTGAGATACGGATAAGGAAATTCAGGACGATCAGAAGAAGATATTGTTCAAGACCTCATTGCAAATAAAGCACGCGATGCGAGACTGCGGGAGATACTTTTGACGAAACCAGAAACAAAAATTGAAGATCATTGGAGAAAATTTTTGAAAGTGACAAAAATGGAAACAATAAAACGGAATTTATCAAAGCAATCGGTCAAAGAACATACGCTAGCGTGACTGAGGGAGGCAGATGAGAATTCAAAAGAATACCCAAGATCCCATGCCTACATCACCACAAAGAAGACTGTCAGAAAGTCATTTAGTCACACAGATCAAGAAGAGACGAACATCCTATACGTGGGCCAATACAATACATAGGAAATATCCATGGTCGTCGAGAACAATCTCCAAGAGAACAATTCTTGAGAAATGCGAGAATCCCGAATAGCTCAGAAAGGAAGCTGCCAACAATATCCATGAAGAATATAGCAAAGACTGATGCCACAGTGCTAGAAGGAATGCTATTCAAGGGAGTAGTAGTTTATCTAGATGATATCTTGGTATATGGCAAATGTCAAAAAGACCACGATGAGCCATTAAGGGAAATATTCAGAAGAATTCTGGTGGGTTACTGATGGTTGATTAATTACGCTTTATGCTGTTACCAGCGTAACCCAACACACAACATTGTTTTCCTCTTGGTACCCGTTGAGCAATCAACGTTGGTACTGTACCAAGGGGTTGAGTACTCGCAAAAAGTGAGCGCGTCAAAAGCACTGTAATTGTCGAGCACTCTATGGGTTCACGGACGCCGATAGAAGGCACGTGTCCGATTTATTTCGGTCCTTCATCGAGATTGTTTTCCCAAATACTCTCACGTCCTTCCTAGGGTTCTCAACAATCGCCAAAATAATACAGCATACACTTCATAACTATTTATTGATCCATCACAATTTCACAACTTATACTTTATCTAAGCGGGTTTATATACTCAGTTTCACCCCAGGATCACGGGACTGCTCCAGACTCTCTCAGCTTCTCCTGTTCGGCCAGCCAGGCCCTTTTCAATTTGTCTCGGGCGTTCCGCCCCAGCCGTTTACGTTTCGGCTTGTTCGTCTGGGCCGGTGGGGATATCTTGGCCAGTTCTACAGGTAACGGGCGAATCTGTGTTTGGAGGGTGCTCTGGATGAACCCTTCATTCAGCTTGGCTTCGAGCGAGCGCACCTGCAATTTCAACGCTCAGATTTCGAGTTGATCCCGCTCCGCCTGGGTCTGGAGCTGCAGAATGTGTGCCGTGCGTTTCTTCATCTCGGCCGGGCAGAACCAAGTACCTTGGAGTTCCCGGTACTTCATCTTGAGTTTTTCGACCCGGCCTCGGAGGTCCTCAGCTTGTTGTTGGGCCTGTTCGCGGTCCTTGCGTAGACTCTCGAATAGTTTGTACACTAAAAGGGAACAATATTAAAATACCGTGGTTCACTCTCATGTACCTAAAGGCGAATCGTTTAATTCCTAAGGTTATTAAATGGGTGAAGGAAAGGGTCATCTCAATCACAAAGATAGGTCATAATCTGTAAAGTCTACTTAATATCAACAAAACAAAATAATTTATTACACGCTACGAACAAAAAATATCACTACATCAAGTCGGTCAAGTATTTCCGTCCATATCACAATTTCTGATAATTTAGGCCGGGTTCTTACGGGGCCTTCCTCGTTTTCGTGGAGATGCCTCTGCTTCCTCTAACTCCTCTAGAGTTACGCCCTCTTTTTCAGCTCTGACCTGGAGTTCTATCTTCCTCAGCCGCATCTGGGTCGCCTCCAGTTCGATTAATGCCCGATCACGGGCCTCCCGCAACAAGTCATTGGTAGCCTCCTTCTTCACCCACGCCGGGGCATCGGGCTCTGGACCATTCCGGATAACCCGATTGGTGCAGTCCAGGTCCCGTCCCTGGCTCCACCTGTGAATATGGTACCAAATGTACCGGGTCCGGAGCCGTGTTATCATCTGATTGTAAGCTTCATCACCGTTAGAGTCATCAGAGTGGGACATTCCTGCAATACAAATTCAAATCAGGGCGTGTTAGACCGACTAAGGTGGGTCATTTTTGTATTAGGCCTAAAAATTTTCACTAGTTTCTCGAAACCTACTAGTTCATCCTGATGTCGATAAAGCACAGAGATTCTAAACACCCGGACCCGTACGAATTAGGTCGCCTGGCGACTTCCATATAAAATTCTATTTTATTCCGTTTCATTCTGTCACTTTCAAGTAACTAATGGTTCCCAATTCAATCTATGCTCCACCAATTAAAATGTATTCTACACTCTAATAAGAAAATTTACTCTATTGCAATATTCCCTTTTACCTTGTTTAGATTTGGAATTTCCCCAAACCCCAAAACAAAATTTATTAATTATGGGAATTCATTAAATATCCACCGGTGTTTATCTAAGGCAACAGAATTGCAAGTAAATATATTTATTTCAAATTTATTTATTTTATATATTATATTTATTATATTTAAATTTATCAAATTTATTAGCCGAGTAAATTAGGCTTACAGTCGCAGGCAAGTTGTTGTAATCCAACATGGATTCTCTCCTTACCCGTCTGTCAAGTCTGATGCTACCGGAATATTCAGCCCTGCTTTCTTTTTTAGGCTCTTCGTATCAATTGGCAACCTATGGTCGATCTGGCATTATGAGGTAAAATTTTCCATGTTACAATATTTTCTATGATCTTCAGGATTTCACTAAATCTCCTCTCAAAGTGTAAACAAGTTGCTAACTCGGTTTCGAGAAATGGATATGCCGATGAATTGTTGATGCTACTTTTGGGACAATATAAATGACATCATAGCAATAACGGAGTGACATTATGAAATATTTGATTGAGTTTATTATTAAATATATCATGCCTTTCTTTGGATCATTATCATTATCATTGCTAAAAGGTTCAGATTTCGGATTTAGAGTTATGATTGATTGAGGTATATATTATTTTGACGTATGTAGGGGTGATATAGATAGCAGGGTGAGGGGTATTACTAAATTTGGAATTGATTGCGTGGTTTATAAATTTGGGAAAACTAAACTAACAACTTGGCATTAATGATCTTGATGCAGACTCCGATTTTAGTATATCGAGGAAAATTTTTATAATTTTACAAAATCATTGTTTATCAGATTTGTCTTGAAACTCTAATGTTGAGGTGGTATGAAAAGAAAAGTCTAAACTAAAGTTACCAGTAGAATATCGATAATTTAGGTGAACCATCGTTAACGCTATCTCTTGTCCTTATATGATTTGAGGGGTCATACACACCTACATGTATATATATACACACACATCCGTACATATTTATATAGTTAATTTGAATTATTAATAGTGTCGTCGTTTTCTGGGGGTGGGGGGGGGCTGTTACTAAAAATAGATTGTAACTTTTTGATGATTTTATTGGTAGAGAGGGCCTTTGAATCTAAATTTAGAGCTAGGGGAATCCCAAAATCGATAATTTAGTTTATAATTTTTATTTTCATGAAATGCAGATAATTATTTTAATAAGCGAGATAATGCTAGTGGTATCAATAATAATAAATAATAATAGTAATCATAATAATAATAATGACAAGAATAATAATAATAATGACAAGAATAATAATAATAATAATAATAATAATAATAATAATAATAATAATAATAATAATAATAATAATAATAATAATAATAATAATAATAATAATAATAATAATAATAATAATAATAATGACATTAATAATAATAATATTAATAACGATAATAATAATGATAAACGTAAAGTTATATATTTATAAGATTACCATTTATGGGCATGGGTCATTTACGAAAGCTTATGAATTTGTATTTTTAAATGAAATATAATGTAACTGTCTATGACTATGATACAATTCCGTATCCCTACGTAATAGTTAATGACTACCTGAGTTGAGGGGTCGATTAAATAAAAATTACAAGTTGTATCTTTAAAGGTAATATAAGTTGATTACATCTGAAAACAAGTTAAATTAGTACCATTTGGCTATCATCAATGACTATATGATCGGAGGGGGGCCATTTATAAAAATTTACAATTTACATTTTTAAATATAATATAAGTTAAATATATATTATGATGAGCTGATTTATTATATTTAGGTGGTGGTTAATGACTAAATGAAGTTGAGGGGGGTCATTCATAAAAGTTTACAAATTACATTTTTATATATAAAATAAGTTGAATATATATTCTAATAAGCCAATTTAATATTTTTAGGTAGTAGTTAATGACTAAATGAAGTTGAGGGGGGGGGTCATTCATAAAAGTTTACAAATTACATTTTTATATATAAAATAAGTTGAATATATATTATGATGAGCTGATTTATTATATTTAGGTGGTGGTTAATGACTAAATGAAGTTGAGGGGGGTCATTCATAAAAGTTTACAAATTACATTTTTATATATAAAATAAGTTGAATATATATTATGATGAGCTGATTTATTATATTTAGGTGGTGGTTAATGACTAAATGAAGTTGAGGGGGGTCATTCATAAAAGTTTACAAATTACATTTTTATATATAAAATAAGTTGAATATATATTATGATGAGCTGATTTATTATATTTAGGTGGTGGTTAATGACTAAATGAAGTTGAGGGGGGTCATTCATAAAAGTTTACAAATTACATTTTTATATATAAAATAAGTTGAATATATATTCTAATAAGCCAATTTAACATTTTTAGGTGGTAATTGATGACGATATGGTTTATTGGGGGTCTTTGATGACAAATTTTTCAACTATAATTTTGAAGGTAACATAAATTAAGGATATATGTTAAATAGTCCGGATTATTGTATTAATTGGTGGTCGATGGTTATATGAATTAAAAGGGGGTCATAAAATTTAGAAATTATGCTTTCAAAGGAACTACAATTTAACCCTATATAAATGCGATATAGTCTAATATGCTCAAGCAATCATTAACGGTTTAAGTTATAATTTACAATGTAGGTAATTTATACTTCACCATTTATACTTGAAGAAGGCTTTTAATTTATACTTGATATATAGATTAAAGTTACGATTTGTCATTTATAAAATCATTGTAAATTTTCATAAGTACTCGCGTTCCTAATCCACATTTGAGGGACAAATTGGGTCATATGTAGTACTATTAATTCCGAAGTTATAATTGGCAATTTGATACATTATGATTTAAGCAGAAGGAGGATATACGGTTCCGGTTCTTGGTCGTAATATAAATTTATCCTTAATGATTTATATAACTTAGGTTTCTGGCTGTAGAAGAAATTTCTAAATAAATTCCTTTCATGATTGGCGATGTTAGGTATTTATACATAATATAGAATTAAGTTTGACTCATTTTCCAATGCTATCTTTCATTTTGTAGCCGATAATAATTTATTGCTAACGATTTACAGTTGATGGAACGATTTTTAATGCCAAATTAATAACAATTGATGATTGATAATATGAGGGGTTAATTTTCTACACTCAGACCTTACATTTCAAGATTAGACTGGGGCTTTAGCGATCCATATTTTAACCACGAGGTAAAGCTATATGACGATTATTGAGGATTTTATAATTAATTAGACTTATTCCGCATGTCGAACTTCTTTATGACATTATTACGGTTAGTTCCGAGAAAATCATTATGCTGTTACTAAAATTTTATCTACAAATGACGTTCGACAAGCGTATAAGCAAAGTTGTTTTTAACTGACTACATTACTCGAATTGTGATTGTTGTGTTTAATTTAGGTCTGAGATCTACTCGATTATAATTCTAGTGTGACTTAGTGTACAGAATTTTTAGTGGTGATTTTAATTGTGTAATGCATTCATAGTCGGGAAGAATGCTTGCTTACACGGCCCCACTGTGACCGCTACGACAAGCCCTACTGTAGTGTTGTGTCGAAACATCACTGTCGACCGATAAATAAATATATGGAGCCATAGCGGAGGGGTTTTATCGACACAACTCCATAGTAGAACCATGAAGTGGCCGACCTCCGATGACCGAACAAAAAAAAATTATATAAGGGATATTGCATGTCTGCATGTGAAATGGTTATTTGAGGTGAATTTTATAAATGATCGAATGTAGGACTGATCAGAGACGCAGATGTATCAATACGCCGCTGATCATTCTTACATTAGGTAAAAATAATAAGAAGGGTTTGATCTAGACATAATTAATATTATCAATAACAATCAAAGTTAAGTCAAATTATAATCAATAATATCAAAAATTCAAATAACAATACTCACTATCAATGTGATCTTCAAGTTTTTCGCAACAAATTTTTGCATAAAAAAGTGATTCTTGTGACTAGAATGCGTCGGTATATATACCTATTTGGTACACGTGTATGTATTGATGCATTAAAACAAACTCGAATTCTTTTTATTCCAGAATTTTCTATTTCGTGATTTTGATATTTTTAATGGCAATTTTAGTGCTATAATTTTTGTTTTTATTTTTAAATTTTTATTTTCTAATTATTTTTCATTAATTTTACGTCCATGATGGATTTGGAACGGTTCCAGAACATTCTATTTTATCTTTAATACAATTTTCATTTTAACTGCTGTTTTATGAATTTCTTTTTAAGATTTTTTTTTTATTTTTAATACTAATTTATTTATTTTCTCTAACTTTTGTTGTTCTAGATGGCCGTTGTGATGGTCGTCGCCATTTTATGGAATGTTCTGGGTTTTTCTGGAATCTTTTTACTGTTTTTATCGTCTTTTAAGTTATTCGAGTTTGCTTTTTGTAATTCTATGTTTATTTGGGTATTTTTGAGTTAGATTTTGCATAACTTCTTGCTTTTGTATAATTTTTATTTAATTTCTGTGTTTTAGGTTTTTGTTGTTTTTTCCTTTAATTACTATTGTTTATTTGGTGTAGTTTTTAATATTTAACTATACTTTTTGCTTTTTGCATGCTGTGTACTTACACATTTCAGTCACAATTAGAAATTTGGGTCTAGAAGTCAGTTCTAGCCCAACAATTCAAATGGCAGGACTGAAGATAAATAAAGAAAACTGCAAATTCAATAAATCAGAATTGTGTTTCCTTGGTCACACAGTTAACGAGAAGAGTATCCAAACAAACAGAAAGAAAGTGGAAGAGATCGAGAAAGCAGTAGTACCAAAATGTTCAAAACAATAGAGATCGTTTCTCGGAATAACGAACTACTATAGAAGATTCATCAAAGACTATGCCAAAATCGCCGAACCATTATACGCTGCAACATCTGGATGCGATAAAGATATAAATTGGACTAAAGAATGCAACGAGAGCTTCCGAACTCTGAAGAGACGGTTGTGCGAAGCACCTATCCTTGATTTTCCAAAAAAAGATAGGACTTTTATCCTAGACACAGACGCTAGTTTCGGAGCCATTGGTGCAGTTTTGAGTCAAATTACAGAAGATGGAGAAGAATCTGTCATAGCTTATGGCTCGAGACATATGTTATCACATGAAAAGGGATACTCGTAACCAGGAAAGAACTGCCAATCTGACATAAACACAGAATGATCAATATGTTGATGTTTAAAAAGTAAATTAATAAATTTTATAGTTCAGATTAAAAGGAAAACCGAAATTGAATGGCGGTCAAGCAGAGAAGTAATGGCAATGAAAGATATGATAAAAACAGAACTATAAAAGGGTACAATCAGACACGAGATGGAAAAATGCGCAAACCTGAGGAAGTGGAATAAAATGAAAAGTTATCGAAATTGATGCTGGAAAACGGGAGAGGGGTAAATTAAGGAATGGTGAAGAAGACAATGAGCAAGAAATTGTTAGAAAATGTGTAGAAAGGATCGTAAAACAGGCAAATATGAAAAAAACACAAAATATTAATTAATTAATTGGCTAATGGGAAACCCGAGCTAATGGGAAGCCCGAGCCAATGGAGAACCCGAGCGATGAAGAAAACCCGAGCGTGGCAATTTGGGAGAATAAACAAACTGGGAATTTAGTGGGCAATTATCCAAACAGTAGGATAAATTAGTGTAAACAAAAGAAGGGGAATTACTAAAAGGGTCAACAGAAATAGCTAATTAGTGAATGATAACCAAAGAAGTCAAAATCAATTAGATCAAAAACTGAGCAATTACAACGATTATGGAAGTATATAAGGAATGATTTTGGTATTCGATTCATTACCTTAAATATGAACAATATATGAAGAACACTGGAGCATGAAGGTGTCGAAAGTACGACGTAAAGCTGTGGAAATGTTGGGCTATGATGGAATTATTATACTAACTTTCAAGGGAGTTGAGTTAGACGACGATGAATATTTAATCAATTGCCGATGCAGCCCAAACTACATAAATAATATCGAAGCAAAGAAACAGGTGAGTGAGGTATTCGAAAGTATAATAACCCACTGGCCGAGAATTGCAAAAGATACAAAGGATGACGACATACTAATTAAAACTTAATTGTCTGAGGAACCTAATGATAACGAGTTGGAAAAGTATGATCTAAGAGACGAAGGTATAAATGATGGGCAAGATGAAACGGTAGTCAAGAGATTAATTAGTAATGAAAAGAGACGTGGTACTAATAGTCCTTGCTTATGTTATTCTGTAAATTGGTGTATATGAATGTTTGGAATATGATAAATCGGAAAAGTGGATCGAAGAAGCCACAGAAGTGACAAATACATATGTGACGGGTTGGATTATCGCACAATGGGGGATGGCCAAAAAATTGGTGCCAAAGTCGAAGACTGCGACAATGGAAGAGATTAAGAGTCAAAAAGAGGGAAAATATTATTTCCTTGGCTAACCATGTCTATTTTGGTAATCTTAGAAGTTATCAATACCACAACGTCGTTGGTAGCGTACAATTGCTCCCAGAGGGAAATGGGAAAAGTATATTCGTTAGTAGATGTAGCGGAGTGTCCAAATGCATATCCGAGGAACTTAAAATAACCAAATGAAGTGGCATACCACGTATATCAAGAATCAGGATTTAGACGAGTGAAAGTGAGAGATTGCAAAGCAAAGAGAACCACGTTTATATTCTACTGTGGCAAATAGAGTTATTCGTCATTAATCAAAATGCAGTCAATTCCGAGAGTAATAGAAGTGACACGGGAAAACTGTTTGGCAGCGTTCCAAACAGAATAGCTGAAAATAAATCTGGAAATTAATTTGAAAGTAAAGTTAAACAATAAAATTTGTGAAACGATAGTAGTTAAAGAGATAATCAAGGCAAATGGCGATTGTGAGGGTGAATCGTATAAAGTAGGACAAGCGGTCATTGACAAACCGTTATAATAGAGGAATATGAAACAGAATTAAAGTATTTTTGATGGATCATTTGATGACGATATGGGAAAATTGCAAACGCATCCATTTTGTAACATAAATAAGAAAACTGCAATACAGGTGAGTCAATTTTGGTATACGAAGTTGATACCAAAAAATGCAATTTGGCACATTTAAAATCGATGCCTTTTAAAGAGATAACGGGAGAGCAGATCTGAAACCAGGAAGCACAGTGCTAAACCCGGTCATGAATATGACACTTAGAATCACACCGGTACGCTTGAAGGAAACACCAATGGTGTTAATGACAATGGTGAAAGGCTTAAATACTAAGTGTAGACAAACTGTTTACTAGACGAATTATAAAGGAATTTATCTATCCAAGAAAGTTGTCGAAGAAGCTCAAACAAAGTGTACGCAGAGGAAATTAAACTAACGAATTATTTTAATAATAAGATTGACTATTTATTTCATTTTAGCCAAGATGCAATCGAAAGTGTGTAAAGAGAAATCATACTAAATGATTGCAAATTAAACAAGGAAATTCTGCGAAACAAAGTGGCGATGGCTATTACGAACCCGAATTTAGTTGCTCCAATGTTGATATCGGAAAACGGAGTATATTTATAAATGCAAGGCGGTACATATTAAATTAATGAAATACAATCAATGCACAAACGAACTGCCTGTGAATGTTAATGGGAAGTTGCGATTCATGGAACCGGTGACACGAATTTTATTGGAAGAGGACGTGAAACCGAGAGTGTTGCAGTGCAACAGGTTATTGGCTCCACTATACCGCTTGACGCCCAAATCATGGATGACAAAATTAGAATATTTAATTAACTTTACATCGCTAAATAGCACGACTCAAAGTGGGATGTATTCAAGTGATGATATTGAAGCAGCACGCCGAAATTTATTATTCCCCTCGAAAGAGGAAAGGGTAATAATGAAAATAGTGGACACTATTCTCCCGAGTGTAACTGAGAAAGTGAATTACAATTATCTATTAACGGTAGATCATTACAAAAAGGCGATGTATAATACGATGAAAAAGATTTGGGAAAAATTTATGTTTATTGGGCAAGCCTGTGCTGGATTAATCGGAATTTATGTAATTGGAATCATTATTAAAGTAATAATTTCGCAAGTGTTATCAACACACAGATTTTACACTATTACGGGTCTGTCGTGGAAGCTGGTTATTGGATGTGTACCATTGTTAGCCAGATTTTTCATGACACATCACCAATATAAAGAGTTGGAACCGTTGAAAACACGACTGATGAAAAAGAGAAAGGTAAGTTATATTGATGTAACCACTACTTCTAATGAGGACAAAAGTGACAACGAGAACATCGGGAAATCAGCATCGTCATACTCGGAGGAACGAAATCAAGCCGATACGCTGAGAAACTATCAATCAATAAAAGAATCATTTTCTAATGATGGCAACCAGGATACATTCACTAGATTATGCATAACAAATATCATTTACCCAACCACTACCATCATATCCGGTCGATAAATTGATGGAAATGAAGCCAGTTGAGAACATTGCGCTACAGTGTGAGAGAATCGATCCAACGAGCGCAGAAATCGAAAGAAGAAACAGGTTGGGCCTACCTGGTAATTACATGCTAATGGCGTTAGCGAAAATTGGCAAAGAACCACGAATAGTAATTAAAATAAACAAAAACAGAGTCGAAGCTGTGGTGGATTCTGGATCAAGTCATACAATTATATCAGAAGAGATACTGTCGGTAGAGGAAAAAAACCGAATCCAACCATCCGATAATGTAATCAGATCGTTATACAGAAATGTGCTACCAGTAATTGGAGAAATAGAAGTTGAACTGCTAATCGGTGACAAAAGAATTAGACATAACGTGCAAATTATGGAAAAAAGTCCTGTAATGTGTCTGATTGAAATGGATGTGTTGGAACAGTTAGACGGAATCTCGCTTGACTTTAAAACTGGAAATCTGATTGTGGGGAAAATAGGTGAAGTCATTCTTAATTCAGGAGAAGTGTTTCTAAACCAATCGTTAACTATCCAACCTCAAACAGAAGTGCGCGACAACCTCAAGCATGACTAGTGTGGATGATGATGAATTCATATTTGAACCTAGTCAAACGTTAATCGAAAAATACAAGACTCCAATGTGCGATGAAATCGTATAAGTGGAAAACCAATTGTTACCAGTGCGAATAGCGAATTATGGTGATAAATAAATTCGATTAAAGACACAGAAAAGATTGAGAAAATTGTCTCACATGTCGGTGAAAACAGAAAAGAAAATCTTTAAGGCCACATGAGAAAAATTATTTGACAATCGAAAATGAAACATTAGCGCTAGGTTACGGTATTGCTACGTTTAGACAATATTTGCTGGGACGAAAATTTGTGTATACAGATCACAACCCTCTTCAGTGGTGTTGATGAAGCATAGAGATTCAACTAGTAAATTAATTAGATGGTCAATTGCTCTCCAAGAGTATGATTTTGAAATTAAATATAGAGCAAGGAAAGCGAATGCAAATGCCGATGCAATGTCAAGAATTTCCAATGGGCTTAGTAGAACGGATGCTGCCACAGAAACGATAGAAGGCACGATATTTGCAGCAATCAAAGACGTTAATAATATAACTGAATTACAAAGCGAACAGAGAAAGGATAATCGACTTAAACAATTCTTTGAACAAGCATTCACAGTCAGGAAAGAGAAAGATTTAAAGCAGATAATGAGTGAAAATCACAAATATATAATTTATGAAGGAATATTAAAATCGAAGTAGGACGTTTTGGCGCGACCGTTTTGGCGCAGGACGTTTTGGAGCAAAGCCGTTTTGGCGCAAGACATTTTGGTGCCATTTAAATTCTTCTGTTTTCTATTTACATAGGATGATATCATATTAATTAGCGTCCCATTAAATCTTTCCATTAGACCATCTGTTTGTGAATGATATGGTGAGGTACTAAGTTTCAGTATACCAAATAATTCTGTAATTGATTTAAATAATTCACTCTGAAAATTCGTTCCTTGGTCTGTAAGTAATTTTTATGGTGCACCATATCGGAAAATAATATTCTCAACAAATATTTTTGCAACTGTTTCTCCTTTCTGATTTGGCATTGCATAGACTTCTGGCCATTTAGTAAGGTAATCACAAAAAACAATAATGTATTTGTTGGCATTAGTTGTTCCCAGCAATGGATCAACGATGTCCACTGCTGTTATTTCCATTGGTGCCTTTGGCACAGGAATAGACTTAAGCGGAACTTTTATTTCCCGTCCCGTATTTCGTCTTGTTAGGCATATCTCACAAGTATGACACCATTGTCTGACATCTTGTTCCATCGTTTTTCAATAATATTTCTGTTTCAATCTTGATAATGTTTTCGTGCTGATAAATGCCCTGCTAATGCTCCATTGTGATACAACAACTGTAATGCTTTTCGATGTTTTGTCAAAACAATAATTAGCAAATATTCGTTTTGTCCACATTTTAACAAACCATCATGAACAATGTATTTATGATTCTCCTCGGCAATATGTTTCTAGTCACTCTCTTTTTTATTGTGACAGCATGTTGACGTAACTGATTTAATTCCTCGTCATTTTCTTGATTCTCTTGTAATTTTTCTATATTATTCGCAGTTTTAATGGCCATAAATATTGTATTTTCGCAATATAAACTAATGCATGTGGTATATCGCGCAAAACAAAATTCATACCTCTTTGAAATGTAGCAGGTGCTCCTGTTAATCCGAATGGTAACACATCAAACTCATATAGACCCTTCCCGTCTGAAAATGCAGTTTTCCTTCTATCTTTCTCTTTTACTTTAAATTGATTGTATCCTTTATTAAGATCTATTACCGTAAAATATTGCACCTACCCCATCTGATCGAACATTTCCTGTGGAACAGGAATAGGATATGTATCCTTTCTCGTAACTTGGTTCAATTTTAAATCACCGTCCTTTTTTTTAACTACTACTATTGATGATGAGAATGGTGAGGAACTATCTCTTATTATTTTGAATTCTTTCATTGCTTTAATTTGCCGATCACTTTCTTCCTGATGTATGTATGGTATTCTATACGGCCGTAATTTTATTGGAGTTTCGTTAAGTAATGGTATTTCATGCTCCATCACCTGAGTGAGTCCCAGATCATACTCATGTTTTGCAAATAAATTTCTATATTTCTTTAATAATGTACTAAATTCTTGTTTTGCGAATCCGTTAAATCGTTCTTGTGATCTGAGGTTCTTTATAAATTTTTATATTTCTTGGTAACTTCTGAGCTTCCTCTGATTTGATTTTTGTTAATTTTCTCAATTTAGTTTTGAGCTTTATTTCAACGAATCTTGCGCTATAATTCGCTATTCTAACTGGTACTGACTTATTTTGGACTTTCACTACTTTGTTACACATAGGTACATCGTATTTTTCAACCAACTTTTGGTTTGGCTCAAATATGTACTCCTCATCTGAGACCCTCATGACATCTGCATAGTTTATTACTTCACTTTTTGGTGGAATTTTCCAATGTTTGGTGTAGAAATATCTCTCCTACTTCAGGCACTATTTCACCCATTTGCCATTTTATCAATTTTCCAGTTTTCAGATCAAGAGAAATTCAGTGTAGTTGTTCCATGAAATCTAACCCAATAAGACATTTTACAGGACTTTTTCTCATCACTGATACCCAATGAATTATTTTTTGATCTCCAATTATTAGTTTAACTTCTAATTTTCCTACAATATTTAATGCATTACGCGACATTGATTTAATGATGTCGTTTGTTGGTTTTATCTTGGCTTTCTCCTGACACATCAAGAAGCTTTCCGCTACTATAGTATGACTTGAGCATGAATCTAATAAAGATTCCACTTTTCTTTTGTTAAACTATATGTTTGTTCGAGGTTGTTTTCCTCCAACTACTGTTGTCATTAGTGCATAGCTGCATGGTAGACCAAGCATATTCTTTCTTTGAATTTCAGCACTCGTTGGTTCAATCTTCTCTAATTCTATTGTGATATTATCGACAGATTTCATCTCTTTAAGTTTTTCACTTGGATATACTGGTGCTGTTGGTCTAAATGTCGGGGTGTACCATCTGCTAAGAGTATCAATTCCGCTTTATTTCGGCATTGGTTCAAGCAAGAACCTGGACTCTGGCTCCATTTACTCTTTATTACACTTTTTCGAAAGCATTCATGCTCTGACTCGCCGTTGTTGCTATCATCATCATGATCGACGTTTTAATCTTCCGACTGACACGTAGATTCCTCGCTTTTCCGACCATTTCTTAATTGCGGCCTTACCCTTGCCATTTCTTTAAATTGATGATCTGTAATAAAGAATTTAGTCAACAATGGGATATGTTAAGTTGTATGTTATTTGTTAGTTATGTAATGTAATAAGAAAATTGATGTGCCCGAAAGAGTCTCTGTTAAAACTTGTGGCGGGACAATCGGGGTGCAGGCTGTGTTTTGTAACGCGACAATAGTATGTTAAAAAAATAAAATTAATATTCAACAATGATATAACTTTTATAAACTTTTATTAAATAAAACAAAATATAATACTACTTCTGAAATTAACGCTTTGTTTCCGAGATTAATTCCGAGATTAGGTTGATTGGAATGGTCGAGATTGGGGGAAGATTTTTAATTCGCTTTTTGTTCAAACGGTTTATGGAGTTTCTTTCAAATATTTTAACAGAAAAGATTTCCAGCGGTTCGTCAAATTCGTCGAGGATATATAGTTAATTAGGCATATTCATGAAAAATCATAATCATCATGGTTTAAATCTTGAAACATCGATTTTTTAATTTTGATTTTTTTTCTATAGTGATAATTTACTATGGTAAATTATCACTATATAGTTCGTTTTTTTTAAAAATAAAATAAAAAACCTTCTCCACGTGCAACGTGCAGAATTGTTATTTGCATTCATACCATACGATTAACAAAACCAAAAAAAATAAAGAATTACAATACATTACAGGATACAACCAATAATTAATTTCCATGACCATCCCGATATTGCATATATTCGATGTACTGACAACCTCTGCGATACTACAACTTTTTCTGTTATCACGATTATGTAAATTCCAATTAAACTTGCACATGCTTGCCCCAAATCTTTTCCATCGTTTTGTAGGTAGCTCGTTCGAAATGATCAGATGTGAGAAAATTTTAGTAATTTACTGTTCCTTCTACATTCGGTAATACCGTGTCAATCATTTCTGAAATTACCCGTTCCTTTTTGGATGGAAACAACAAATTCCATTGAGCTTCTTCGATATCTTCGCTCGCATACAAAGCCATTTGTGCCATTTTGTTTAATGATGTGAAATTTATCAGGTATTCAAAATTTGTTAATTCTAGTTTGTCTGGAGTGTTGACCCCACGATAATCTGGTAAGACTATCCATGAATCTGTCGTAAATCGGTATAAAGGGCCTAATAATCGATTGCATTGCCAAATCTTTGGTTTAGTTTGTTCGTACCTTTACCCCAAGGCTTACTGATAGTTCGTGCGTACTTTTTTCGTATTTAGCAATTTTCACTGTGACTTCTTTGCATTTCCAACTGTATAACGCTCCTCCAAATATTCTCGAGAAGACTCCATCTTCTGATATTAGCATAGGTGCTACTAAATTTAAATTTGTGATTACCATCGCCATCCGATTTCAGAGAATCTCTTTATTTAACTTACAATCGTTGAAAATCATTTCTCTCTCTCTCTCTCTCTCTCTCTATATATATATATATATATATTTCCATGATGTTTTGACTAAAATGAAACAAATAATCAATTTTGTTATTAAAATAATGAATAAGTTTTAATATCATCTCTGTGAATTTTTTATTTTTGCTTCTTCCACAGCATTTCTAGACACGTAAACACCTTTATAATTTGTTACATATACCACTTGACCACATTTATTTGTGATTTCCTTTTTTATAAATCGCATGCCATCTGCTGGTAACGTAGACATTAAGAATGTTCTCATTTAATTTTTCCATACTGGGGTTGATTAAATCAACTTGATTTAATGGTATTTAATGTAGGACACGATATATATATAACTATATTAGGTATGTAGTTAGGTATTTTTATGAAGTGTGATGATGTGTGATAAGAAGTTTGAAGAGCGCGATAGAGTCACCGTTAAAAAATGTGGCGAGACAATCGGGGTGCGTGTGTGTATAGATTTTGTGACAACCAAATGACAAAAAATATGATATTAAAATAATATTAGTTAAACAAACTAACAAACGATTCCAACTTTTATTAAAAAAAATTATATGAACCTTGAAGATGTTAAGGACAATTTTCTAATTATTTAAATAAATTTTATTTCAATAAAACCTGCTACGGAGAGACAGGTTGGTCCTTTTTACGGGACGAGCTTCAGCCAGCGGCCAAAACTAAGCCATCCTAGTTGTATTTTTTCCTATCATCACAACCCTGTACTGATTTCGGGATCAAGGCTAATTTCAAAGAATAAATCTTTTTGTGTTGATCGTATTAGATGAATTTATAATCGTAGAATAAAGCTATTTGTTTTGATCGCAGTCGGTGAATTATCATTTTGTTTCGGTTTTGATCTTGGAGAATATTTGTCTTTGATCATAGTCGGTGCATTTTGAGATAAATCATATTTTAGATCAGAGTTTAAATTGTTCTTTTCATTATTATTTCATTATTGTTGTTGTTATAAGTCAATAAGTCAAGACAAAACAAAAGAGTAAAAACAAGAACAACAAAATAAAAAATAAAAAGTAAAAAACCATCACGACGCATAAAAAGGCCATTAGACGGCATACAAAAATCAAAATAAGCCATTACAAGGCCATAATAACATAAAAATTGGTTATGGGAGTCATTGTAAAGAAAAAAGCCATCATATTTCATAAGAGAGCCCTAACGCGGCATACTAAGGATAGGTACTTCATAAAATCAGAGTAAGCCATGACAAGGCCACCACAATGCAATAAAAGGTAACATCCTGTTGTAAAGTTTTCCAAAAAAGTGATTATTGAGTCATTGCACAGTATATACGAGCATAATATACAATGCACATAATAAGTCAAACATTCACTTATACACAAAGATATATATACATATACACACATATACATATATATATATATATATATATATATATATATATATATATATATATATATATATATATATATATATATATATATATATTCGATAGTCAAATAGATTAAGTCAAAAACAGGTAATAGAAATAGTCGTTGTATAGTATATAGTACTATATACGATTATAATACATAATACCCATAATAGATTACATATTTCCGTATATACACAGTTATTTACATACATATATTCGAGAGTCAAATTGATAAGGTCGAAAACAGGTGATTTTAATAGTAACGAATAATGAATTAACAAATATTAAGCAAAGTTGTCTAATTTACAACGTAAGTTAGTTTAGTTTTATATTATTATTATGTTATTATTATTTTAATGTATTTAGAATGTGGTCCATTTGGATATTGGAGCTCGCTATGATCGCGGTTTTTATGCATTTCTTTGCTAATATTTTAATCTCGTTGTCAGTTAATCCTATATCTCTTAAGGGTTTATCATTGTTGATATCCCAGGTGCCTAAGGTTCCTACAACAAGTGTTGTTTTAGTTTTATTTGCAGTGCCAGTCTCAATAGCCAAGTTTCTATATTTCTCATAGTTGTTATCTCTTGCATTATCAAAGTTTTCTATTGTATCATGCGGTACCTTAATATCAAGTAGGTGTATTTTTTGTTTTTATTTGATGTTATAATTAAATCTGGTCTTAGTGTAGTTATAGTTCCTGGTGGTGCTCTTTCTGTGTCGACATTAAAGTGTTTGGAGGTTAGATATTTATGCGTTATTTCTAGTACTCTATTGTGTTTGTTTCTTCTTGCATTTTGTGTTTTCGTGCAATGGTTAAAAATATGTGTTTAATCATTCACGTTTCTAGGCACTGAACAGGGTATTTATGCTGACAGGGCAACTCGTACACTTCATCGGCCACCTCATAATCTGACAGACAAATGGAACCTGTATCATTGGCTGTGGTGATTTTCTTGACTTGTAATTTCTCAATATCTGCCTCATTTGCTGATGGAGGACCACTCTGTTCAAATTGAATCATAATACTCGTTACAAAATTGTCGAAACTTTGATCTGAAAATATGTAATCTGACAAATCGGATCTAAAATCCAGCGGCAGCAATCCACCAAATAAATTTGATATTAGTTGGCCAATAACACTATTTCTGTTATCAGGATCTCTTGGAGTAATAAAAAAGGAACCACCAGTTTCGTTTGTAGTACTTCCACCAGGAATATGGCCAATAAGATGAAAAACATTCAAGGCATCATCATCATTTTCCATTGAGTTATCACGAATAATTCTTTCAATAAATCCATCATTGCACGTCACACATTTACCATCCTGAGATATGAACGTCCCTGTTGCATTTAAGATCATAGTAATTATCTGTATTAATTGAAGCCATTAAAGAAAATCCACGAAAAATCCGAATATCAATTTTATTAAATCCAATCCCAAATTCAAACTTCACAACCACTCTTTAAAATTTAAACAAAACCAAATCTACCAAAATTCCAGAACTTCGAAAAATTCAAAATCGAGACGAATTCACAAAACCGAATGATAAATCCACAATTGTCCGCGTCTGTGTGCGCACACAAATCAATCCAAAAAAAGTAAAAAGCGCACACAGACGCGAGATAAACTAATAATTCGACAATTGTCCGCGTCTGTGTGCGGATTTAATTGGGTATGCTGATAAGTTATTGTTATCTATTGTTTTTGATGTGTGTCCCTGGTGGATCATACACCTAACCGCGAAATATAACATTATCTATAATCTTAAAAAAAAATCAATAAATATATATTATAGGAACACACAAACTTACCTGTGTGTAGAAATTTAATGCTGCGAAATTTAACATATTTATTATAGGAATCTAAAAAGTGAGAGAAAATAATTAAGCATACAAGCACAGCACACATAATGAAAAATACATACAAAATTAAGTAAAGTGTTTTTCATGCGAAATATACATTGATTAACATATAATTAACATATCAATATTTTCAAATTATTTAAAAAGTTATGTACAAAAAACTTTTGAATCAGATTCTGACTGCTCTACCTTGAGCTTTAGGGAAAAAGAAGTAAATACATCGTAAGATTTAATTATAAAATAATTTAGAATATAAAATTTCTTTAGATTTACAGATATTGAAGAAGATCCTTCGACATCTTTGAATTTGCAGGAAAAAAATCGCAAATCGTAAATTTTAATAAATTATTTTAACAAATTAATATTTTCATAGAATTACAGAAATAGACAAAATTCGAAAGAAGATTACAAAAACTTAAAAAATATTTTATCCATTCTTTACTAAATGTCTTTAAAAAATAAATGTTTGGTGATTACTTTACTGATTTATAATTATAAAAATATCTAACTTACATTTTTACGAAATAAATCCAAATAAAATACCATAAAATTCCTAAAAAAACACCTGAAATTTAATTATCAATGTTATATATTATCAATATTATAAATGCTGACTAACAGTAATATTTAAGAACTTGAATAATGATCTCATAATTATATAAAATCAAAATTCAAGTCCTAAAAATTACTTCAATTCAAAAACTTACCTTAAAACGATTTTTGAAAAATTGAAAAAATGAAATTAAGTTAACATTGTCATATAATTGGTGACTCACCTCAGCTGGTGTGCACACCAACGTATATTATAGACAATGTTAACTTTCGCGGCTAGGTGTATCATACCATTTTTCAGCATACCATTTGCTGGTAATAGTGTGTAGTGCTGAAGACGTTGTGTTCTATGTTTTTTTTATCAATATAGTTTATCTCGTTGTTATATTTTATTTCTAAGTTAAAAAAGCCTTTAATAACCATTATTCTATTGAATTTTTCACGAATTCTTTTACATGATTCCCTAAATTTTGAAAATATAGATGAAGATTTACCACTTATGTCTCCCTTATAGTCTGCATTAAGCCAGTCAAGTTAATTTCAAGTTAATTTCTTTATTTAATGATCTGATTTTAACTACTTCAATTAATTCGTCTAGTACAAAATTTCTCATCCTAATGTTGTCTGAATTAAAAATTCTAATAAATTGTGTGATACTTTGGATTAAGTATTCATCAATGGATGGTGTAATACCTAATCCACCTAAAGAGCAATTCGCACAAATAAAGTTATTATTCAAATTCTGGTGTATATCTTTTATCTCATTCTTAATAATACGTTTAATTTTTTGGTCAAAGCAAGGGTCCGGAAAGAATAGATTGGTGATTTATCACAGTTAATCTGAATAATATTAGCTTGAAGATGATGATTTGATATAGTTGGATTGAATGAGTTTCTATTTAAAAAATTTTGTGTTCGATTTTTTTTTCGATCTTTCCATTTTAGTATAGCGATAATTTACCATAGTAAATTATCGCTATATAGTTTCCTTATTTAATTTTATAACGCAAATTAATTTTATAAGGAAATAAATAAAACTGTACAATTAGCATTGTTTGTGCGTGTGGTTTGTTTTTTATGTTTCTGTTTTATTTCAGACAGTCACTGTATGGTTTTTTTTTGTATGGGGTTGTGATTATTGTGTCTTTGTCAAATAGTTTGATAGAATGTTTGTGGTTGAATGTGATGTTTTTGTGGATTGGTTGTGTTTTTGTTTGTGTTCGGGTTTGTGTTTTGTTTTTTTGGTGATTGTTTAGCTGGTTTTGGTTCTAGTAGTAAGGTTTTATTTGTCTTATGTTTATTTTCATGTTGTTTTTGTTTTTAATTATTGTGGCAATGTTTTTGTTGATTGACAGGAGTTTGAATGGGCCTTCATATTTGGGTTCAAAACCTTTTGTGAATGGTTTTTTAATTAAAATGAAGTCTGTTGTTAGCACTGTTTTTCTATCCGATTCGGAGTCTGGTCTCCTTTTTAAGATTCCATTTGGGTTTTTTCTATATTTCCGTTGTTATTGTTAGTTGTTTGTTTGTTTATTTCAGTGTTATCTGCTGTTTTGTTTTTGAGTGATGGGAGGTTTGATTCTCTGCCAAAAACTTTGAAAGAGGGGCTTTCGTTGTCGATTGAGCTGGGATAGTAGGCAATTCGGTGAGCCAATTTCTGTCATTTGCTTTGATTCGAATGCTTTGCTTTAGTGTCCTATGCAGTCGTTCGATTTTTCCATTTGTAAGCAGTGGTCCGGTTACGTTTTATTTCATATTTTTTACATAGGGCATTAAATGATTCCGCCTCGAATTGTCTCCCTTGATCTGTTATCAAAGTTTTAGGTTGTTCGTATCGTACTGTCCAGTTTAGTTCGATATTGTTTTAGATATTTTGTGCGGATATTTCTTTCAGTGGGATTATTTCGAACCAGTTTGTTTTTCTGTCTATTACCGTTAGTAAGTATTTGTAATCGTTGTTTGGTGGTAACGGTCCTACTATGTCTATGTGTATTGTTTCGAAAGCTTGGCTGCCTGGGAAATTTACTTTTTCGACAGTTAGTTTTTTTGCGGTTTTGTTGGTCTGGCAACTTTTGCATGTCTTGACAAACTCTTTTATTTCTATTCGCAAGTTTAACCATATGTATTTGTTGTGGATGATTTCGTATGTGGCCTTGTTTCCTGGATGATTGATGTCGTGTATCTTCGAGATGCAGTTATTCCTGAATTTTCGTTACTGACGTCGTTCCAAAGTAGATGGTAGTGTCCCATCCACACCCCTACTCCCCCCCCCCCCCCCCCTGGAGAAATTTTTTTTAACTCGAAATTTTATAACGAACATAAATAGAAAAAATGTATAGTTTTTATGGAAAATGACCTCCAAAGTCTCAAACTTCAACATCAAATGCCATAATTTAACATCATTCATATATTATCAAACATAGAAAATCTTATATTATAGAAATAAAATCATATTCTTCAACACATGGTGGGACAATGAACAAGAGCTTTAATAAAATACTTGGAAAAATATTTAAAAAAATATGAAAGTACTTTAAAATGAAGGTCACACTTGACATAGAATAATTTTTGAAAAATAAAAATGCCTGAATAAATTTGAAAATTTTAAGGTCACAACACTTTGAAAATTTTTATATAAAAATACTTTGAAAAAATCAACAAATTACTAGAAAAAAAAATCACAAGGAATATTTACAAAATATTTCCAAATCACAAAATCTCCAAAATAAATTTCCCAAAGAAAAATTTTTAAAAAGGTACAAAATATTAAAATCTAATTTTGTTCGCTGCAAAATGGAATTTCACGTGTACGCATATGAACCTATTGTTAATAAGGTCTTAATTGAAAACTCGAAATCCTAAAAATAATAACCAACTCTCAACATAGGATCGCTTAGTTCTAACTTCTTTGTAATTTTGAATTCATGAAGCAGGAAATTTGAGATTAAATCCAGTCATCAAACAACAGAAAATTTTGAACCAGCATTAGTTTGTTTTCATTGCTTCAAATGTTTTGATACATATTTGATATCATATTTAAAAGATCAAAAATTCAAAAATATTGATGTTAAAAATAAATTTTTCTCTATAATCATCAAATAATTTTAAAATCGGGAAAATTACAAAAACATATCTGTTTTAACTTATCAACATTTCAAATTTGGATAATTTTGTATGATTGCATTGAATTGATAGGCTGCCATCTAAAGGTATTATTTATTTTGCAGCAATGATCAAAATGGCCACCGCAACTTATGATTGCAATAATGTGTGTACATTTAAGACTTTTCAATGCACACAAATTAGCACGATAGTTAATATTCGTAGGGTTTATTGTATGATTTTGGTTATATCTATTGAAGAGAACACTTTGAAACGTTTTTGAAAATATTCAATCTGGTCAATACGATGCAACCAATTATGCAAATCTGTTCAAAAGGAGTAATTAAATATTTAGATTAAAATAATTCAATTCCATACTTTAATCTAGACCATTTGTATACAAATCAATTTATGTACAGGTACATAAATAATACTTAAAGTTGTTTAAATTAACTAAATTGTAATTTGAGCAATTGAATCGCGGTAATCATCTTAAAACTCGAATAAAAACTAATGTGCAGTATAGAAGTTTATGGAAAATTGAATACGACGGACACTTATTATTTGGTATGATTTTGAAATTATTTATTAATAAAATATTAAATTTTGCAAATATCAATTTAGATTAATTATAAATGTATATAAGTGAAGTTAAATATAAGTGAAGCATTCATATTCTCAGAATTACAGAAATCCATTTTTGGAATGTGTTTTATCATAATTAATAAAATTAAATCACAATATTTCTATAGTTGGAAAATATTTTAAAAATAATATAAATTATAATAAATTTTATAAAGCAAGATTTTCACATGAATGAATATTTTTAATATGTATGTACATATGTTTCATCGAATTCTTCATCAAGTTTAAATTTCATTTCGATGTTTTTCATTGCAGTAAGGGTTTAAGGGGAGTTACTCAATCAGTTACGGTAATTTATTGAACAGGTTTACTAGCAAATTTATAAATACTCATTCCAACACATAATAGAAAACTTATACAATAATAATTTTAAGAATTAAAAATTAGTACAACGTCACCATATTCTTTTAAATAATCTTCAATTTATCACTTGCAGTCTATTACCATTTACCAATAAAAGCTTCTTAAGATTGGATTTATATATATATATATATATATATATATATATATATATATATATATATATATATATATATATATATATATATATATATATATATATATATATATATATATATATATATATATATATATATATATATATATATATATATATAGTAGGTGGTTTGGGCACCGAGAAAACAGGACTCCGCGAGCACAGTATCCCCCTCCCCCCCGGGCAGGAAAAATTAAAAAAAAAATTTTTTTTTCAAGGTCAACTTGAGAACAAAGACAATGAGTCATCCGATGACTCATCACTCGTCTAGAACAAAGACAATGACTCATCCGATGACTCATAAAAATTATTATTTTTCAAAAATATTATTAACTGTGCTCGCGGAGTCCTACTTTTCGTGACCCCAAAACATAGTCTGAAACTTAAAATATTTTAAAATTTTATAGTTCATTTTGAAGCTCAGGCGAAGACAAATCTTTTGAGCTATAGAAATAATTTTTATCACTAGTAGTATAAAAGTTATTAATTTTTTAGTCAGACACTAATTTATAGCAAATTTATAGCAAATTTTATGAAGAAATTTGCGGGTGATTTATCATTCACCCAATCAGGTAAGACTTTAATTATATGAAGAAATTTGCGGGTGATTTATCATTCACCCAATCAGGTAAGACTTAAATTATTATTATTATTATTATTATTATTATTATTATTATTATTATTATTATTATTATTATTATTATTATTATTATTATTATTATTATTATTATTATTATTATTAATATTATTATTATTATTATTATTATTATTATTATTATTATTATTATTATTATTATTATTATTATTATTATTATTATTATTATTATTATTATTATTATTATTATTGGGTATTGCTCGCAAGGGTACTGCCCCGAGTTTATCCGACAAAATATTTTCTCCCCCTATGGGTAATGCTCAAAAGGGTACTGCTCACGCTCAACAACTTACAAGGGTATTATTAAACAAATCAACAAAACATACATTTATTTAAACAAAAAAATAATGTAAAATTAACAAAGGTAAACCTAATATTGATGTACTACTATTCGCAGCATTATTGTTTGAAATTGGTAACGTTGAATTGATTTTCAGATATTCTATTGATCCTTTGATTGTTTGAATTTCTCTTAATAATAATTCAATCTTTTTTAACAAATAATCATGCTTCTTATCAATAATTTTCATATTCTTCTTATTTTCAACAATAAAGTTATTGAAAACTTCAATATGATCAATCAATTTAATTTTTATATTTTGTATATATGCAAATGTTAGTTCATAACTGTTTTCTAAATTCTCCAATCTTTGAGATATTCTTTTTCCTGGATGCTTTGACCATTTTGGTTTATTGAGGATATATAAAATATCCATCAACTTGGCTGTATTCGGACAAAAACATATTGATTTATTAAAAGACTCCACTGTTATTGTTGTATTGTGTGAGCACACACTCGTTATAATAATTAGCAATATGAATATAGTTTTCATGGTGTATCAAATCAAAACCTTTCTTTTACATTTATAGTCTATCAACCAATCAAAATCATACGGTATTAGTATAAATAAAACATCATATTTTAAATTATTGTAGAAATGTCTCATTTTATGGAAAATCTTTTAAGCGAACTTATCAACAAGAAGATTATGGAAAGCCTCAGTTTCCTGGTCGATCGGACCGAAAAGATTATAGAAGGAAATCATATTGATTATGAAGATATGCTCAATTGCGATTGCCTCGAAACGAAAAAATTCTATTTTCATAGGATTTTTAACTGTCTATGCGATGATGAGATGAAGTGGACCCGAATACTAGTAGGGTTCGCTTATATGAAGATCATAATCGAAAGAAGTTTATGGGACTCTGAACATTATTATCAGTGGTCTCAAGAAGTAATACTTTTATAATCTATATTTTATTAATATATATATTTTCTAGATAATCAAGTCAAAGTTTCAACCATGGATTGAAGCCAATGGCGGATGGGGCGTACTGAATCAACTCGCCAGAAATGCGAAGGAAATAGATGAACAGAAAAAGAAATTTAAAAACTATATAAAACTTGCAACAGGTGTTGCTATTTTGTATGCTTTATCGCGATTTTTTAAATAAAAATTAATATAGTTATTTTGTTTCGTTTTTAAATAAAATTTTAAATAAATTTACAAACACTAACTAACTAAGATTTATTAATTAACACATTCGCAGTCGTCATCTCCGCATTTCATTATATTTTCAACGACATGATCAATACAATCATTCGTAATATTATCTTTAGGCTCATCTTTAGGTTCCTCTATAGGTTCATCTATAGGTTCATATATTTCCTCATCAATTTCTTGAGTATCAGTTTCTTGAGTTTCTTCTTCCTGATCATCAAATCCTGAATCTTGACTCTCAACTACCCAGCCGATATTTAATGCATTTGTAACAGATAATAT